>JACEEZ010013297.1:320000-470000 GCA_016584305.1 Chionoecetes opilio
CGCAGGGGGAGGCGCGGCGGATCCCTGGGGCTAAGAAAGGCGCGCTGGCAACACTCGGCTGTGTAGATTTAAAAGAGACTTGAGCTGGTTTAAAGGGAATCATGCTTGTTCGAACCTTGAACCCGGAACCATGACAACAAAGCTCTCACAACTTGTGTATGAACTAATAGAGATAACGTGTAATCTGTATTATGTAACATCAACCTCTATTCTAATGACTCTTTTATTATATGAACCTCTATTCTAATGACTTTATTATATGAACCTCTATTCTAATGACTTCTTATTATATGAACCTCTATTCTAATGACTTCTTATTATACGAACCTCTATTCTAATGACTTCTTTTATTATATGAACCTCTATTCTAATGACTTCTTATTATACGAACCTCTATTCTAATGACTTCTTTTATTATATGAACCTCTATTCTAATGACCTCTTTTATTATATGAACCTCTATTCTAATGACTTCTTTTATTATATGAACCTCTATTCTAATGACTTCTTTTATTATAGAACCTCTATTCTAATGACTTCTTATTATAGAACCTCTATTCTAATGACCTTCTTTATTATAGAACCTCTATTCTAATGACTTCTTTTATTATATGAACCTCTATTCTAATGACCTCTTTTATTATATGAACCTCTATTCTAATGACTTCTTTTATTATATGAACCTCTATTCTAATGACTTCTTTTATTATATGAACCTCTATTCTAATGACTTCTTTTATTATATGAACCTCTATTCTAATGACTTCTTTTATTATATGAACCTCTATTCTAATGACTCTTTTATTATATGAACCTCTATTCTAATGACCTCTTATTATACGAACCTCTATTCTAATGACTTCTTATTATATGAACCTCTATTCTAATGACTTCTTTTATTATATGAACCTCTATTCTAATGACCTCTTTTATTATATGAACCTCTATTCTAATTACTTCTTTTATTATATGAACCTCTATTCTAATGACCTCTTTTATTATACGAACCTCTATTCTAATGACTTCTTATTATATGAACCTCTATTCTAATGACCTCTTATTATATGAACCTCTATTCTAATGACCTCTTTTATTATATGAACCTCTATTCTAATGACCTCTTATTATATGAACCTCTATTCTAATGACCTTTTATTATATGAACCTCTATTCTAATGACCTATTTTATTATATGAACCTCTATTCTAATGACCTCTTATTATATGAACCTCTATTCTAATGACCTCTTATTATATGAACCTCTATTCTAATGACCTATTTTATTATATGAACCTCTATTCTAATGACCTTTTATTATATGAACCTCTATTCTAATGACCTTTTATTATATGAACCTCTATTCTAATGACCTCTTTTATTATATGAACCTCTATTCTAATGACCTCTTATTTTATGAACCTCTATTCTAATGACTTCTTTTATTATATGAACCTCTATTCTAATGACCTCTTATTATATGAACCTCTATTCTAATGAGTCCTGCATTCTTGTGTTGGCAGCCAGATGAGGTCGAGCAGCGTGGAGGAGGTGGGCGGGCATGGGCCCGGGGACCCGTGGGAGGTGTTCACGGCGTTGGCTGTGTTGGTGGTGGAGGGCAGGACGCCAGGCGGGGACCGAGGCTACCATGCCGGGCCTCACTGCCCCCTGCCCCACCAACTCCAACACAAGCACTCCTGCGACCCCAACCAGCACGTGGTAAGACAGCCCCCTCCACACCAGACCCTACTATAACCTCAACTATAACCCCCACAGCCCCCTCCACACCAGACCCTACTATAACCCCCCACAGTCCCCTCCACACCAGACCCTACTATAATCTCAACTATAACCCCTCACAGCCCCCTCCACACCAGACCCTACTATAACCTCAACTATAATCCCCACAGCCCCCTCCACACCAGACCCTACTATAACCTCAACTATAACCCCTCACAGCCCCTCCACACCAGACCCTACTATAACCTCAACTATAACCCCTCACAGCCCCCTCCACACCAGACCCTACTATAACCTCAACTATAACCCCTCAACAACAACCCCTATAATCTCATAACTTTATACCTCCATGCACCAGACGCTTCACATACACCTTCACCCTCCACCACACACACACACCACACACACACACACACACACACACACACCGTCACCATCATCCACACCCGCACACACCATCACCACACACACACACACACACACACACACACACACACACACACACACACACACACACACACACACACACACACACACACACACACACACACACACACACCTTCAGGAACTACCATGTATAGGTCTCACGGCCTCTTGTAGCTTCCTTATGTTCTTCTGTCCTCCACACAAGAACACGCTCCTTTGCCTGCATGTAGTAGCCTACACTTCAGCGATGCAATTTTGCCATTCATTCAGCGTGTGATTTAAGTTGTTTCTGGAGTGATTGTAATTGTCAGTTGTTTCTGGAGTGATTGTAATTGTCAGTTGTTTCTGGAGTGATTGTAATCGTCAGTTGTTTCTGGAGTGATTGGAATTGTCAGTTGTTTCTGTAGTGATTGTAATCGTCAGTTGTTTCTGGAGTGATTGTAATCGTCAGTTGTTTCTGGAGTGATTGGAATCGTCAATTGTTTCTGGAGTGATTGTAATTGTCAGTTGTTTCTGGAGTGATTGTAATCGTCAGTTGTTTCTGGAGTGATTGGAATCGTCAGTTGTTTCTGTAGTGATTGGAATCGTCAGTTGTTTCTGGAGTGATTGGAATCGTCAGTTGTTTCTGGAGTGATTGGAATCGTCAGTTGTTTCTGGAGTGATTGGAATCGTCAGTTGTTTCTGGAGTGATTGGAACTGTCAGTTGTTTCTGGAGTGATTGGAATTGTCAGTTGTTTCTGGAGTGATTGGAATCGTCAGTTGTTTCTGGAGTGATTGGAATCGTCAGTTGTTTCTGGAGTGATTGGAATCGTCAGTTGTTTCTGGAGTGAATGGAATTGTCAGTTGTTTCTGGAGTGATTGGAATCGTAAGTTGTTTCTGGAGTGATTGGAATCGTCAGTTGTTTCTGGAGTGATTGGAATCGTTAGTTGTTTCTGGAGTGATTGGAATCGTCAGTTGTTTCTGGAGTGATTGGAATCGTCAGTTGTTTCTGGAGTGATTGGAATCGTCAGTTGTTTCTGGAGTGAATGGAATTGTCAGTTGTTTCTGGAGTGATTGGAATTGTCAGTTGTTTCTGGAGTGATTGGAATTGTCAGTTGTTTCTGGAGTGATTGGAATCGTCAGTTGTTTCTGGAGTGATTGGAATCGTCAGTTGTTTCTGGAGTGATTGGAATTGTCAGTTGTTTCTGGAGTGATTGGAATCGTCAGTTGTTTCTGGAGTGATTGGAATCGTTAGTTGTTTCTGGAGTGATTGGAATCGTCAGTTGTTTCTGGAGTGATTGGAATTGTCAGTTGTTTCTGGAGTGATTGGAATTGTCGGTTGTTTCTGGAGTGATTGGAATTGTCAGTTGTTTCTGGAGTGATTGGAATCGTCAGTTGTTTCTGGAGTGATTGGAATTGTCAGTTGTTTCTGGAGTGATTGGAATCGTCAGTTGTTTCTGGAGTGATTGGAATTGTCAGTTGTTTCTGGAGTGATTGGAATCGTCAGTTGTTTCTGGAGTGATTGGAACCGTGTCTCTGGGATTCAGTTAAGTCTTGTGTTTTCAGTGCATGCAGGCGAGCGCGTTGTGGCGGCAGCTGCGGGTGATGTGGGGCGTGGGGGTGGGCGTGACGCTGGAGGTGCTGGTGGCGCCGGAGTGTGGCCACGGGGCGGCACTGGCCTCCACGCTGGACACCACCACCGCGCCCACGCCGAACCTCAGACTCATCGAACAGTGGAACTTTACCATCTATGACCGCAGGTGAGGGATTGACGATGACCTGTTTTGAACGATTTTTAGTGAATATGAGCAATATTTTATAGATATGACCTGTTTAGTATGTTTGTTCACTAGCTAATTTGGTATATTCAGTTTTTTTCGTTATTTTATGGCTCGACAACATACACTTTTTTATAGCAAAGGAAAGATCTGGGCGTGAAGAGGTTAACAACCCCACCTGTTGTGACCTGTTAACAACCCCACCCACCTGTTGTGACCTGTTAACAACCCCACCTGTTGTGACCTGTTAACAACCCCACCCACCTGTTGTGACCTGTTAACAACCCCACCCACCTGTTGTGACCTGTTAGCAACCCCACCTGTTGTGCCCTGTTAACAACCCCACCCACCTGTTGTGACCTGTTAGCAACCCCACCTGTTGTGCCCTGTTAACAACCCTACCTGTTGTGCCCTGTTAACAACCCCACCTGTTGTGACCTGTTAACAACCCCACCTGTTGTGACCTGTTAACAACCCCACCCACCTGTTGTGACCTGTTAACAACCCTACCTGTTGTGACCTGTTAACAACCCCACCTGTTGTGACCTGTTAACAACCCCACCCACCTGTTGTGACCTGTTAACAACCCTACCTGTTGTGACCTGTTAACAACCCCACCTGTTGTGACCTGTTAACAACCCCACCTGTTGTGCCCTGTTAACAACCCCACCTGTTGTGCCCTGTTAACAACCCTACCTGTTGTGCCCTGTTAACAACCCCACCTGTTGTGACCTGTTAACAACCCCACCTGTTGTGACCTGTTAACAACCCCACCTGTTGTGCCCTGTTAACAACCCCACCCACCTGTTGTGCCCTGTTAACAACCCCACCCACCTGTTGTGACCTGTTAACAACCCCACCTGTTGTGACCTGTTAACAACCCTACCTGTTGTGACCTGTTAACAACCCCACCTGTTGTGACCTGTTAACAACCCCACCTGTTGTGACCTGTTAACAACCCTACCTGTTGTGACCTGTTAACAACCCTACCTGTTGTGACCTGTTAACAACCCCACCTGTTGTGACCTGTTAACGTGTCATGCCTTTGATGCACAACGTTGCTATTATTTATATTATTATTAGTTTTATTGTTATCATTATCTTTATTATTTTTATTTATTATTTACTTAAGTCATGCATTTGTGTATTTCGTATCACTAACATTTTATTGTTATTGATATTAATCCATTCCTTATTTCTTATTTATTTATAAATATATTGCTTTTTGAAGTAATGATTAATTTAGCAATGCCTATCATATTTTTATGTCTTGTAGTAAGTTTTGTCTAATTTGTGTTTTTTTGGAATATCTGGAAGTATTATGTCATTGTGAATTGGCTGAAATAGGGACTTCTAATCATTGTAACTGAAAATTGACTCCTTTTTCGTGTTCAGCATGCCCGATAACTGCTAGGAACTAATTTTCAAGCAAATCTATTTTTAAAAAAATATTGCAAATTTTGCAAGGGGTATGTGAATTGGCTGAAATAGGGACTTCTAATCATTGTAACTAAAAACGGACTCCAGATTCGTGTTCAGCATGCCCGAAAACTGCTAGAAACAAAGTTTCAAGCAAATCTATTTTTCAAAAAATATTGCAAATTTTGCAAGGGGTATGCCTTTATTTATTTTTTTAAATCACGTTTCTTTCAATAACTAAAAAATATGGCTGAAAAGTGAAACCTGTATAGAGAAGTAAATATGAAGTAGATCAAGGGCTATCATTTGGCGTAAAGCCAAAAAAATCGAGAGAGGAATATAATTTGCAAAGGCCCTTGCAAAATTTGCAATATTTTTTGAAAAATAGATTTGCTTGAAAATTTGTTCCTAGCAGTTTTCGGGCATGCTGAACACGAATCTGGAATCAGTTTTCAGTTACAATGATTAGAAGTCCCTATTTCAGCCAATTATATTACAATGAAAATAACGTTCTGGGCCTCACGGGGTTAAAGGTCCCAAATGTATAGCATTATAGTGTCCATTAGAGTGTTTACTGTAGGCGGAGAAAACAAATAGGAGGATCTTCAGTGTAATATTTCAAGTGTAGTTAAAGGTCCCAAATGTATAGTGTCCTAGTGTCCTATTCACCAAGCCCCCCTCTCCCCCAGGCTGCCCGAGGCCACCACCACGGGCTGGTCCCTGATGGCTGCCGTGAGGTCCTTCCTGCACTTCTCCCAGCTCTCCGCCTGGCTCAGCGTGTCCGGGGGCCGCCGCCCACCCAACGTGCTCTACCGCCTCACCGTCACCTCGCCCGTGTTCTGCTCCAAGTTCACGGCCGAGGCGGAGGAGCACGTGTTTCCCATCACCTACATGGGACAGGACACTTCCATCAAGGTGGGCGCCAGATAGGGTGTTGAAGGGGTGACAGGTGTGTTGTATATGGGACAGGTCACTTCCATCAAGGTGGGCCAATAGGTGTGAAGGGTGATAGTGGTTGTATATGGGACAGGTCACTTCCATCAAGGTGGGCGCCAGATAGGGTGTTGAAGGGGTGATGTGTGGTTGCAGGGTGTTGAAGGTGTGATGTGTGTTTGTAGGGGGTTGAAGGGGTATGGTGTTGTATATGGACAGACACTTCCATCAAGGTGGGCGCCAGATAGGGTGTTGAAGGGGTGATGTGTGTGTTGCAGGGTGTTGAAGGTGTGATGTGTGTGTTGTAGGGTGTTGAAGGGGTGATAGGTGTGTTGTATATGGGACAGGACACTTCCATCAAGGTGGGCGCCAGATAGGGTGTTGAAGGGGTGATGCGTGTGTTGTAGGGTGCTGATGGTGTGATAGGTGTGTTGTAGGGTGTTGAAGGGGTGGTAGGTGTGTTGTATATGGGACAGGACACTTCCATCAAGGTGGGCGCCAGATAGGGTGTTGAAGGGGTGACAGGTGTGTTGTAGGGTGCTGAGAGTTCCTATTCCCCCTTCCCTCACCGTTTCACTATTTTACTATAACCCCTCCCCTTTTTATGCTTTGCCATAGTGCCATATGACCTCTGATGTCTGGCACATTTCCCCCTATTTGGCATTAAATCAATCCACATAGTGCTGAAGGGGTGATGTGTGTGTTGTCTGGTTATTAGTCATTGTTTTGAGCAGGTTAGGCTCTTCCCTCCCTCTCAGTGCTGACATGAGTGTGTTTGTGACCTGTTGTGACCTCACTAACGTGTCTTCTCTGGAGGCACAACATTGCTATTATTATTACAATTATTATTACAATTATTATTATTATTATTATTATTATTATTATTATTATTATTATTATTATTATTGTCATTATCTTCATTAGTTTTATTCATTTGTGTTTGCCTCAGGTGTCGGTGCGGTCGCTGCCCCGGAGTGAGAATTTCCCGGTGGTGGAGTGTCCGGAGGCCCACGGGGAGCAGGGGATGGGCGTCAGTGCCCCCGAGGCCCTCCCATCCTCCTCCAGGGGCCCCTCCTCCTCCGGTACCGCCACCACCACCACCAACACCCCGTCCTCCTCCCAGACCAGGCCAGACACCACCAGGTAAGAGGACCCATTCATTATTATTATATTTTATTATTATTATTATATATTTTTTTAAAGTGTAATATTTCTGTTTTTTACTCATCAAAGTTCCAATGGGGGATGTAGTTCAGAGTAGGTAAGGCTAAAGTAAGGAGGTAAGTAGGTAGGCCTATTACTGTTATGATGCATTACTAATATTACTACATTTAGCATTGACAAAGAACAGCAAGATTCATAGACATCAATTTAAGTGATGATACAGATCTTGTTTGAAGGACTGATGTAGACTTCAGCCCACATGTATATATCATATTTTATTTGCTTTAGTACTTAAGTTCACTCCCTCCTGTCTGTATGTTATGTTGTGGTGGGTGTTTTTTCTTCCTGTATGCCTTAGGGTGAAAATAAAATGATTACTATTATTATTTTTTCTACATTTATTCTACACTTTTCCCCTTTTGCATCAGGTGTGAGGATGACCTGCGGAGAAGTGTGATGAAGGCCAAGCTAGCGGAGAACACCAGAGTGAGTCGCAGCGCCTCGCCGGACACCCAGCTCGGAGAATCTCTCTTGGATCCCCCCCATTCCCTCACCCGCTTTCCTCGTCGCTACCAGTCGCCTTCCCGCTCGGGCTCCCCCTCGCAGGAGACGCCCGAGCACCTCATCTGCCGTCCCAGACCCCCGGCGCCCCACAACACCAAGCCTCCCGACTACAACATGATGATAGGACCCGCGCCCACCTCGCACCCATTCTCCTGGACCCAAGCACGCTACCCCATGACCCCCATCGTCCACCAACCCTCTATGGATTCCATGTGTCCGCCAAACGCCGATGTCATGCACCCACACCAACACCCCCAACACCACCATCAACTGGCACAAAACTCCTATGGCTTCGACTTCTCAGGTACCTACCAGCCCTACCGCCGGCATCAGCTCTTGTACAACAGACCACAGATGTGCTGGCCTCAGATGCAGCAGGTAGTACATCACAAACCACAGGTGACACTCCACCCTCACCAGACGCCCCTCGCCGTGAATCCCTGCAGCTACACCTCGCATCAAAAGGTCCCGAGTCCGATGTCACCGCGGGGAGGCAAATACCAGTACTATCCGGAGTATCAGGGACATCGTGAGACCCCTGACGTCCCTGCCATGACGGGGGAATACCCTGAGCCCTTTAGTAGCCCTGATGACGGGGTACTGGTGGGGGAGTACCAGCAGCCTCACCCACACACCCATCTCAAGGGCGTGAGTGTGAGTGATTCCTCGAGACCCAGCACGAGTACTGCCCAGGAGGGAGGCAGGGATCAGGGGGTGAAGAGGCGGGGAGAGTACGTGAATGAGTATGAGTACCAGGGAGAACACCAGACCTGTAAACGAGAATATTATCAAAAACCTGTGCCTGTTCCTGAAGCCTCCCAGCACAGTATGGATCAGAGGCCCCATTGCAGCACACAGGGGAAGCAGGAGGGCACCAAACTGAGTACATTGATGCAGGAAGACATCGAGCTTCCCAAGATATTAGATGACGAGATGCGCCCTTGCTGCTCCCACACGGGCAAACATCTGTGTGCCAGCATAGAAGACCTGACGGAGGTGGGCAGTGCTGAGGAGAAGTTATCGGCCCATCTGTATTCCAAGGTGAGTCGGGGGAGGTTATAATAATAAATAATAATAATAATAATTTTATTATTGCCCGGAGGCATACAGATTAAAAAAGCAACAATAATAAGACAAGGAGTTTATGGCTAGGTAAGAATATAAGTCACTATCCCTGTATTCTTCGCCTCGTGTATGTATTGTTAGATTTACCAAGAGGCTCAAGAGTGGAGGGTTGGGATCTCAGGAGCTTGTTATTGTTATTGTTGTTGGGAGATCAGGTCCTTGCAAGAGTATTATTCGCTATCCCTGTATTGCTCGTGTATGTATTGTAAGAGTTATTAAGAGGCTCAAGAGTGGAGGGTTGGGATCTCAGGAGCTTGTTGTTGTTGTTGTTGTTGTTGTTGGGAGCTCAGGGCCAGGCAAGATTATTAGTCACTATCCCTGTATTGCTCGTGTACCTGTTGTAAGAGTTATTAAGAGGGACGAGAGTGGAGGGCTGGGATCTCTGGAGCTTGTTGTTGTTGTTATTGTTGTTGGGAGATCAGGGCCAGGCAAGATTATATGTCACTATCTCTGTATTGCTCGTTTATGTATTGTAAGAGTTATTAAGAGGGGACGAGGGTGGAGGGCTGGGATCTCTTTCCCCGGTCAGTTTATTATTGTATTGACAGGGCTAAAGTTCTCCCTGTTCACCTTATCTCATCATCAAGACTCAGACAATAGTGATGCTTTATAGTATATGTGGCCACTTAAAATTATGCTCTCAAATTTCCTTTCAAAAGACAATAATTCTTTTCATTTCGTTTAATCTTCTCGCTGTTTAATGTCAGTTTTTCGTATAATACATTTAATGAGGTTAGACGGTAGATGGATTTTTTTATATCTAGATGTATATGGTAGGTGAAGATAGGATAGGATGGATGTATAGGCAGACTTAGATAATAACTGAACCTTTTCTTCAGGATCTAAAACAAGGACAATGCAGACTTAGACAATAACCGAGCCTTCATTTCAGGATCTAAAACAAAGACTGAAGCACCGCGGAGACGTGAGTTCCAGCCACTTGTACAACACCAAGGTGAACTTTGACCTCACACCCAAGGAGACCATGGAGATCCTGAGTGTGCTAAGGCAGCCGGGCCCCCTCCCCCCCCTGCGCATGGACCGCCACCGGGGGTACGAGGCGCTGTCCCCACGAGGCTCGGGAGAATGCTCGAAAACCCTCGACGCAGACTTTGCCGGTGATGGCGGTGTCGGCAGCAAGTCGTGGGAAAACAAAAGTTACGTTTCCAAATTTCTAAAAGACCGAGGAAAAAATGTTACGAGTAAGTCCTGGACAGAAGAGAGATGTGAATCCATTGCTAACAAGAGTGAGAATGTTGACACTATAGACACGAGAGGACAAAAGGCAGCTGGATCATGGAGTGAATGCAGGAAAAGTGTGGACCCAGCATTCCCTACTTCCATAAGCTCTCCAGGACAACTTAGTGAAAGGTGCCATAACAAAAATATGGGCAGAGGGACTGAAGGTATGCAAGAGCTTCCCTCGAGTCCCGAAAACCTGTTTCTTGAAGCTATCGCCCGTAGCGGAGGGAAGCACTGTGATATTCCTAGCTGTAAGACTTTCGTTGATAGCCGTGAAGCGTATCGGACCAGAGTGTGCAGAGATGCGAGTGTGGTGTCTTGTGATAATGCGAGTGCAGGTGTGTCCAGTGAGGCGAGCAAATGTGATACAAAAATCATTAATGATAGAAATGTGCTATTGTCAAGCGAGACAAAGTGCGTCGAGGCCAAGAAGGTGACGCAGAAGATGAGCGTGTTCACCGCCAGCAGCGAGCCGGCCAAGCCTGTCATAGCGCAGCCCATGAAGCAGACCTCCCAAACACTACTTAAAAGTCCATTTAGTGCAGTTTTATCAAGTATTCAAAAAGAGAATAATAGAGTCTTGGAGGACGAGGAAAGTCACTGTCAAGAAACAGAAAAATTAAGGACATCCCATATAGCGAAAGAATTTGTCAAAAGGGCATTAAACTTTGAGGTTCTAAAGTCTGAGGAAATATTGAGAACAGCGAGTCAATCTGCGGTCACCATCACCAGCAAGGAGAGGACTGCGAAGGAAGGAGTCCAGGATGTCGCCGTGCAGAATGGCAAAGACGCAGACCGACCTTTGTGGGACACGCGCGAAGGGTTCGTGAAGAGCACCAGTCTCCTCAAACACTTGATGACAACAAAATGCCATCATCAAACTCAGGACATCACTCAGGGCAATAAACAAATACAACTTGAAGATGGTATGGACTGGAAAGAGTTTGAGGAACAACAGCAGCTGGACAGAGAAACACTGGAGATGGAAGTGCTGGAAAGCCTGGAGAACTTTGTCGATAATGAAGTGGAGAAAATATGCAACGAGAAAGGCATCCCCATTCCCTCGGCAAGTGCAAAGGCTCAGTTCCGGAGGTCTTTGGATTCCGCCACCAACATGGTTTTCCACAGCAAGACTGGCTTACCCCTCACCTCCTCTCCAGCGCCTCTCAGAAAGGGCAAACGCTTTGATTACGACTCCACCCTGAACTGTGTGGCCGCAATCAAGAGGTGAGTGTCCTAATTGTATGAAAAGGCTACTGATTGTTTTGCTTTATGAATGGCTTTTAAAGAACCTTATTTACAGATTTCTATAGTATGCATTATTCCAAAATTGAGAAATACCGTTATTGAAAAGGATTCTATAGAGGGAGCTTTCTATGAACAGATATTTCATGATTCCTGCAACAGCAATATGTGTGAATGAGGGAAAGTTTCAGTGGAAGAACATTTTTTATTTTACTTTTTTGGCTTTCCTAGCTTTCCTAATTAATTTTTTTACTTGATTGCCACTTTGTATATGCAGGGTGAGGCAAGTCTAATAGAAAAAAGCCACGCATGTACTGCCATATCACACATGCACTTTATACTGGACACATTAATTTTATTCAACATTTTTGGTTTTGACAATTTTGCATCACCTCAGTCTAGCTTTTATATTTGCGTCGCATTGCATTTTGACTGACCCTCTCACACAAAAAATTTAGATCGACAGGCACTGGACACATTAATTTTACTCGAACATATTTGGTTTTGACAATTTTGCATCACGTCAGTCTAGCTTTTATATTTGCGTCGCATTGCATTTTGACTGACCCTTTCACACAAAATTTTTAGATAGACATGCACTTTATACTGGACACATTAATTTTATTCAACATTTTTGGTTTGACAATTTTGCATCACCTCAGTCTAGCTTTTATAAATGAATCGCATTGCATTTTAACTGACCTTTTCGCACAAAAATTTTAGATCGACATCGTTCCACTGCAGTGCATTGTATACGTGTGACAGCGAAGAGGACGAGAACTACTCTGTGGAGATGAGCAACAACAGCGAGGTGCACAACCATATCTACAAACCCATCCAGCTGTCCACCTCTGCCCCGGCTACAGTGACTTGTTCCAACCTTCTGGGCAGCTTCGAGGAGTGTGTGCTGAACGGCCGCCTGGAGCCCGTGTCCACCGTGCAGGGCTTCACTGCCGAGATCGCCGCCTCGGGAGCCTTCTGTCCCAAGCGCACCACCAAGCCCGTCACCGTCTTCTTCTACACCCTCTGTGATAACGACCAGATCTCTTCCCCTTACATGGTACGGGATGACTTTTTAACCCCTTCACGCCCAGATTTTTCCTTTGCTATATAAAATTGTCTGTTGTTAGCCATGAAACTACAAAAAGTAACTTAATACTGTATACCTAATTATATATAAATTTTCTTATTTTCTTATGTTCTTATTTTAGGGTCACATCAACTTAGGCAAGAAGGGCTACCACGTGCCCAACAAAGGCACGGTGCAGGTCACGCTGTTCAACCCTCACGGCACGGTGGTGAAGATGTTTGTGGTGATGTACGACCTGTCCGACATGCCGCCCAACTCCCGCACCTTTGTCCGCCAGCGCACCCTCAACATGCCCGTCGGCGCCACGGACTCCGACCTCAACGCCCACCAGTGGCTCCGCTACCTCATACATCTCAGGTACACCTTCTTGTGACGATATGTTGTGTGACTGACCGACTGATTTAATGGATTCAAGCTGGAAAAGCGTAGATTTAAAAAGGAAATGGGGAGAAACTGGTTCACAAATAGGGTGGTGAATGATTGGAATGGACTCAGTAGACAGGTACTCAATGCGGAGTCTATTGGGGTCTTTAAAAGGAGTCTGGATAAATTCATGGATGGGGAAGAGAGGTGGATGTAGGTAGAGCTAAGTAACAGGAACTACCTCGTGTAGGTCTCGCGGCCTCTTGTAGCTTCCTTATTTTCTTCACGGCCTCTTGTAGCTTCCTTATTTTCTTCACGGCCTCTTGTAGCTTCCTTATTTTCTTCACGGCCTCTTGTAGCTTCCTTATTTTCTTCACGGCCTCTTGTAGCTTCCTTATTTTCTTATGTTCTATTCTTTGTTCTTATTTATGTTATATGCCTGTGACTGTGACTGATTAATGTAACTGTGACTGTTTGCTTTTTTGCTTTTTGTGACTGATAGTATGTTTATGCAATGACATAATATATCTTTTTCTGAAGAGTGAAGTACGTACTCACTTCCCAGCCCGTGTCTCCTTCATAGCCTGTTTTTACACCTGTCAGTAAGTCTACACAAAAGATTGAAATTAATACAAAGCTAATGGGTTTTTTTTCCCACAGGTTCGTCAGTTCTAAGTCTGGCAAGATCTACCTCCACACTGACATCCGTATGTTAATCTTCCGCAAGAGTGACGCTGATGCTGCCAACCTCCACAAGACCAGCGTTCCCTACGAGCTGCGGTCCTTCACTCACGGCCCTACAAACCCCAAATTTTCCCCCAGGAAGTAGACAAAGTGCCACATTCCTGTTCCTCCTCCAGTCTGCCGAGGGATGATGCGTGTGGCTGTAAGTTGCCGGGCCGATAAGAGAATGTGTGAGATCCAGGCACAGACCCGAGGGAAGTACCGACGCCGAGGGTAAGCGAAGGTGAAGAGAATTGTATCAAAGCACCATATTTTTGATGATTGTCATACACTGCATTTAACAATAGTTTTTATTCGTATCCTATTCTTGTAGAATGAAGTTGGTTCATATATTGTGTGAAGATATAATGACATAACTTCCAGAATTACTGACACACATTTAAAAATCATGTTACAATGCAAAGATGATGCTTCCAATATAAGCTGTTGAATGAGGACAAAACCATCCTGGGTAAAATGCTGCATGACTGACTGACTTCCCAGGTGTTGATGCGAGTCTGAGCGACCTTAAGTTCCTTATCAACCTGTGTGCTTGACTTGAGCTTAGGGGTGTGTGTGTGTGTGTGTGTGTGTGTGTGTGTGTGTGTGTGTGTGTGTGTGAGGAGACCTGAGCCTGAGCAGCAGCCAGCTGCGTGCAGGCGACCACTGCCTGTGAGCGGTGCAAGTGATGACTTGTCTGCACATGTGATAGTGTTGATGAATAATGATAGTTGATCTCAGTATTTCCTATGAATGATGCAGATTGTTTAAAGTCTGTTGTTCAGTCATGTGATAATCTTATGGTTCAGTTTTAATGACCATTTTCATTATACTTTAGTGAAGGGTTCCAAATAATTTTGACTCTTTGCTCTATCATATACATTTTTATAGGGTGCATCCTTGAAAGTTTTATTGGAAATATATATTTCAGAAACCATGACGAGCAGCGTCACAGTTTTGTGTAGCTGCTGAAAAATCTTTTGATTGGTGGTTACTTTTCATAAAAGTAACCAAATGGTTTACAAATGTATTAATGTAGATGAATACACTGAAATACTTGCCTCGAGTCTTCAGTTGTTACTTAAGACAGATTGAGTAAGAAATATCAGTCTGTGATCTTCATTTTGGAATTTTTGGACCAAACCCATGACCTTGACCTTCTATGTGACCCAGGAACTGACAAACCCAACCATGGCGACCCTACAGTTTGGTGCAGGAATGTCTAAATGAAGATTGCACGACACTATTCATTAATGTGCCTGTATTGTATATTTTTTTAAATGTTGAACTCTTGAGATGTTGGCTATGATAAGCTGTTCTCCCTTTGGTGGCTTAGGTCTGTCATACCTCCTTTCTACACTGACCAGAATCTCTATACTGAAATTGCATGACTATATTATATATAGAGAGAGATGTTCTATATGTCACATAACACATATCTGCAGGATATATCTGTATACTTCAAAACTTTTACATATTCATTCAACTCCTTCCAAAATCAACCCTGCTATCTGATGCTTCACCGGCAACGCAATACTTGCATTAGTTAAGAAATGTGATTATTTTTTCTTTTTGGTGGAAAACTTTGGAGTAGCAGCAATTGGATGACATGGTGAATTATTGGTGTGGTCAAAATAATGATGTGTTGTGGAACTAGATATTTTTATTTTGTTTTTAAAACCTTAATCTATTTTTGATTAACTTTTATTGAAGACTATTCAGTTGTCCACTATACAAATTTCTGAAACATTTACTGATTCAACTTGAGTTTCTCTTAATCCCTTCACGCCCAGATCTTTCCTTTGCTATATAAACTCGTCTGTGTTAGCCATAAAATTACGAAAAGTAGCTGAATATACCAAATGAGTTAGTGGACAAGGATACTAAACAGGTCATATCTATAAAACATTGCTTATATTCACTAAAAATCTTCTAATGGTACCCACATTACAATGGAAATTACGTTTTGGGTCTCAAGGGGGTGACAAGGGAACAGATTATATCAATGGTCAACCAGGAGTGAATGAATCTGTTATATCGAGTATTTTGCTTCATCGTGATCATCTTAAACACGAGTAATAGTTTCAGGTTACTGGCTGGCTGATTTTAGTCTGAAGGGAAAAAAATGCAGACCACTGTGTTATGGGTGACCAGTTAATTTTTGTATGTTACATCCCAATCAGAAGTGCCAGTCTTCATTCAAGCTCCTCTCACTGTCCAACATGTCCTAATATCCTGCCCCCATCTTACTACTGCCCGTTCCAGTTCCTTCCCTCATTTGTCCTCCCTTCCCCGACCTCCTTGTCTTGCTTACATTATCCCAGAATCCCCGTACTTCTCCCTGAGTATATAGGCCATACCAACCTCACCTCACACCCTCCTATCTCATGTCACGCTCCACCCCAACCCTCTGCACACCCTGTCAAGTTCCTCTCACTGTCCAACATGTCCTAATATCCTGCCCCCATCTTACTACTGCCCGTTCCAGTTCCTTCCCTCATTTGTCCTCCGTTCCCTGACCTCCTCGTCTTGCGGACATTCTCCCGGAATCCCCCTCCTCCCTGGAAAATGTAACCTCCTTCCTCCAACAAATCTATATCTTTCATCTGATCTAACCATCCTGCTATAACGTTCTGTTCCTTTCCCCTATCCTCACCGTTTCACTATTTTTCTATAACCCCTCCCCTTTATATGCTTTGCCATAGTGCCATATGACCTCTGATGTCTGGCACATTTTCCCTTTTTGGCATTAATTCAATTCAATTCAGTCTTCATTAGATACTAAGATCAGACCAGGCACAGGCAGCTGCAACAGTTGCTCTTGACTTCAAAAGTTACAATTGATAGCCCTAATTTTTCCCTAGTTCACAAGCACACACACCAGCGACCACAGCCAACAGACCACTGATAAGAACTGCTAAGCTTGGAAAAACCCCCACAAGTGTATTCCTTGAACCCTCCTGATGTGTAACTTCTGTGCCACTTCTACCATCACTGCCACCACCACCATCATGCCTCTACCAACACACTATGTACATCTTTTTCAACCATTAAATCAAAAGAGGTCAGGCGATCCTATCATGATCTTGAGAATACAACGTCCAGTGTGTATGGCAAGGTTAACACAGTGGGTGAGCACAGGGAGGAGTTGCCCAGCCTGGGATAAGCCGGAAGTAGATTGTGAGGCATGGGAATAAAGCACAAACTCCTTTCCTCACAGTTTCGCTATTTTTCCATAACCCCTCCCCTTTTTATGCTTTGCCATAGTGCCATATGACCTCTGATGTCTGGCATATTCACCTTTTTTTGGCATTAAATCAATCAATCTATGACCCACACACAGACAGCAGCTCACCACTCCAAAGATGTACAACCACAATAAACCCAATAAGAAATCATACATATCAAAAATTGTAGCGAGATTCATTCATGGCTAAATGAAAAGTATTATTTCCTTCAGATTTGGAATATATGAACACGGTTATACCATAGCTAGAAATGCTAACAGCTTTTATGTTTTGAGTGAATTAATCATCAGGATTACCAGGTGTAAATTCTTGAGAAAGATCTGGAGCCTAAATCATTATAGGATTATACAAACACGCACAATTTCCATGTAACTACAGAATGTACTGTTAAATCTGAAGCTTATACTTAGTGACAGTTATGATCTAGCAGTGTCAAGTTCATTAGGCCAGCAGTCAGTGGTTGTGTCTTCATCCAGCCACCAGAGTGTTATGTCATGAAGTGCCTTGTGTGATTATTCAAGGTTTTCATCTCTTAGGAATGTTAATTTATTCCATATTTCCAAATTTAAGCCATTTCATGTTTGGTACGTTAACCCCTTCACGCCCAGATCTTTCCCTTGCTATAAAAAAACTTATGTTGTCGAGCCATAAAATTACGAAAAGTAACTAAATAAACCAAATTAGCTAGTGGACACTGATACTAAACAGTCTAATCTATCAAACATATCTATAAAAACATTTGTTTCAAACATTTATTAAAAATCATCTAATGGTGGTCAAATTAAAATGGAAATTACGTTCTGGGTCTCAAGGGGTTAATAGTAAATTGATTTGTGACAGGAAGTTTCTAGCATCATGAAGGATGTGAGAATGCATTTAGTTATTGAAGCCAATGTTCATTATGCTTTAGGACATCTGGATGATTTTAATACAAGTTATGATTGATGTCCCATATTAAGTAAACAATGGCATTTATCTGGTACGTAGATGTGTCAAAATATTCCAAAACTTTGAATACCACCATAGCTGTTGAGGAAAACATATTGCTTTCTTGTGACTTGTTCTGAAGGTGGGAAAATTAGTTGAAAACATTATTAGTTATAAAATGATTGGAAAATATGACCACTACTCGGCACAGACTGCATTTCTTCCATGTTCGGAAACCAACATTTTTTTTCAACACAACCAAATCAACACAGTGATTTTTTGGGGTCTATTTTTGTAACTTATTTTCTTTGATTTTGAGACCCTTTTCCACACCTATGTATTGTAGAGATCCATACAGCCTGCAGTTTCATAATCATAGACGATTCCCCAACTGGTGACATCATATCAAACTATCATAGTATTACGCCAGCCAGACATTTCTTCCTCAAGGTGCTTTGTGGCGTCAAGTGACAGACATTTGGCGCAAGATTTTACATCATTCACTGAAAATGTTTTATTATTGAGTCCATCATTACCGCAGCCCGATCCCTAGCCAAGGTTTACTGCTCCTCGGATGCAGAGAACATTAACCCCTTCATGCCCAGATCCTTTCTTTGCTATACATTTTTTTCTGTTAGCCATAAAATTACAAAAAGTAACTGAATATACCAAATTAGCCAGTGGACAAGGTTACTAAACAGGTCATATCTATAAAATATTGCTTATATTCACAAAAAATCGATGATGGTACCCAAATTACAATGGAAATTACGTTCTGGGCCTCGAGGGGTTAACTGGAAACTACTACTGCAGTCGTGAATCAAATATCAAAAGTGGTGCCTAGCCTTGGGAAGAGCCGAGCCTGTGTGCACGTAGGACGAGGGCTGGGAAGGAGCGGCGTCAGGTTAATGTTAAGCTTCCTTGTCTTTCCCTTTCTCAGCTTTAACTTTGAAATGTAAATATTGTACAGTAAGTGTTAACTATAAAAGATTATATGATTACCCTAAGGATGCATTGGCTCATCAGTGATAGGTTTACATTTTACAAGGTTTAGTTTTTTTACTTCATATTTTCACAAATTTATCCAGACAACTGATGAGCCTTTGCAGTAACTCCTTAAAAGTAAGTCTTTCGCTGTAGTTTTAGAGAAATCCTCAATTGTCCAGACTTTAAGAGTACTGTAGATGAAAGATGTTAGTTTTATTACAAACATGTACACAGTCTACATCTATTTATATTATTATGGGCTTACCAACTCTTAATGTATCTTAAATAAAATTGTAGCTAAATTGTATCCTTCATTATCTCTCCATGACAGACTTAAGAGACAACCAGAAGACCAGAGCCTTTCACATCTGGCGTCTCATAAGGCAGTGACCAATTAACCTCCGAGACAAACTTGTTTATACTGGAGTTACGCTCGAAGGTCCGCCACCCGTCACATTATCACAATTTTGATGGGTGGCCCTTCTCGGTAATGGAGTCTGCATTAACAGCAGCGCCAATCATTAATGGTCGCCAACTGAGTCGTGGGTCCGATGAGGGAAGCAAAATTAGTTCAGCATGTCAAAAAATAATTAGAAAACTGTTGGCGACTTGGGCTATAAACAACGCAGGACGGGGCCTTTTTAAGACTGCTGACGGGGACTTGAGAAAGGAATTGGTTTGCAAATGTAGGAATGTTTAGTGTCATTTTTCTTAACAGGTTTTCAATGTTGTATCTGTCAGTTCAAGTCTTGCACAACCAGGCCAGAACCTCTCCTCTCCGATTTATGAATGTGTGCAGCAGCAAAGACCCCGATGACCCACCCGTGCACAACACTGAGCACAGGTCGGGGTTTCTTTTACAAACGTTTAAGGAGAGATACACATAATATATAACTGGGAATTTATTTCAAACCCTTTCACGGGGTGTTTAAACTTAGCAATAGATAAGAACACTGAAAAATAGGTATCAAAACAGGTCAGCACCAGAACTGGTCACCACCCAGCAGCACAGTGCTAGATACACGGTACTATATAGCCGGGGCCTCAACGCAACATATCACTTGAGGATCATCGTGAAATCAGTTGGATAACATAAACAAACTTTTTGTAACATCTAACAAACAATTGAGAATATATTGAGTAGAATCATAAAACATTTCACTGTCAAAGAATGGTATGTAGACAATCAACAAGATCTTGCTAATTCTGTAGGACTCTGTAGGACCTCTATAAAGGACTCTTCAATGTAGTATTGGTACGGATAATCAGGGCTGTAAACTTTTGACACTGAACATTCAACAAAAGGTTGTCTAAATGTTGGCAAACACTTGCTGTACTGACCACGTAAAGGTTGCAATGATAATGTCAGGGATGTTTTGATGTGACTAATGGAACAGAAATATGTGGAAATTCAAACCAAATTGGACGCACACAAAATAAGTCGTATCTTTTTTAACATTTTGTGGAAGTGAAAATGATATGATTTATTCCTATTTATTCCATAGTCAAAATCTGATGAGAATGACCATGCTTAAGGGCTGCCATAGGTGTCTGGATAAACAGGTCACACAAATGGATACCAGTCTTCCCCTACAGTAGGTTACAAAAGTTCTTTAATCTATCATTGTGGTCGTCCCATCATAATTGTGAAAATAAAGTTTCAATTAAACAGAAGTCGCCCTTAGCCACCTGACGGCAGCCATCAAGCCACACAGCTGCTGACAATTTAATTATACTCGGATAAGTTCTTCTGTTTCTACATTCCCCATAAGGACTGTCATGTCACCTTGGGTTGTCATGTCACCTTGGGTCACTCAGCACCACCAGCAATGTCAAGTGGCTTTGTACATTCACTTCAACCATTATTAACACATTACTAATTCATAACCATTTCTCAGCATCAAATGTAAAGTAGTCGTCAAGGCGGTCGGCCCTACAACTACAAAAAGCTCCTTACATCACAGCGGAAAGAGTCTCGTACTCGTAGCGTTACAGCGTGGAGGGGTTGATTTGTATCTGGACAATTACTATATAATCAGCATTACAGGTATGGGAAGAAACATATACCATGAATATCTATATACAGTAAACCCTCTCTTATTCGAACCCGTATAATTATCATTTCGGATAATACGACCTGTTTCAAGCCCAGTCTGAATTTTTCAACAACTTTCCATACTCCGGACTGAAGTTGAATTTTCTGGGCCTCACTAGTGCGAGTCCGATCTCCCATGCGGGCCGCGGCTGCCTCAGTCTTTCGCGCGCTTTCCTCCTGGCAACATCTCCCTGAAGAGTGCTCCCTCATACAACCACGTGTTCTTTAGTGGCCTCTCTAGCCTTGAAGTGGATTATTCTGTGCCACGTGACGGCCTCCAAGGATAAGGCGGTGTTGTTGCAGGTCTGCCTTTTCATTTCAAGACTTCAGTATCAGCCATGCTTTGCTGAGTACAAGTACTACAATCTGTGCTGGTTTGGCATGTTTTAGTGAGTTCTTATTGTGTGGAGGGGCTAGAGGTAACCATCGGATAATTTGGAGTTTCGGGTAATTCGACCCAGGTCTCTCCCCAATTAGTTCGAATTAGAGAGTGTTTACTGTGTAGCTATACTGTAGACTATCTATACAAAGGAATAGAACAGAGGAGTGGAAGAGGTAGGAGGTAATTAAGGATAGTTGGGGTAACATATAAGGGTCAACAACTAAATCATTACAACTGTCATGAGGGAATATCTAGGTAGCCACGGGCCTGACATGATATGGGACATGTACACTGTAGCTGGTCACTACTGTATAGACGGTACTATATATACAAAATATAATACATTGTATGAACATAGATATAAAAATGTTTGATAAGTGTAGCACACAATACGTCCAGTAAGTGACACTCAGTCTTCTCTCACTGTGGAGAAATGTAGAGCACTTAGGGCTTGGCCACCTTTCAGGACACACACACACACACACATACATCAGTACCTATATGATCCATTATGATTTTGTATGTACCTATGTAACTGTACATATGCATATAAAACTAAAAACCATATGTCATACATCATACAAAAATATTCACACTCTCATACCCTTTTGGGACACCAAGATAACCATGACACTGCACACAAACCCCGAGTGTGGTGAGGTTCAGACAAGGCAGAGGCCAGCACCCTAACACCAGCACCCCAGCACTCAGCACCCTAACACACAGCACCCTTACACAGCACGGCCCTCGGTGCTGAGTGTGCTGGAGCTCGAGTGACTGGTGTAGTTATTGTGTGATGGGTATAGTGATGGGAGCACAGCAGGGGAGCACCACAGGGAAGCAGCACGTGGAGGGGACACTACGATGTGACTGGGATGGGTTGACTTGCTTCATGTATACAGTAAACCCGGGATAAACCGGACCAATTGGGTGGAAGGGTCGATCGCAATATCCAATACTTCGGTTTATAAGATGATCGGTTGTCCGCCTCATTTGTTCGGTTTATGAGGGGCGTCGTTCGGCCATACATGTTCAAACAAAGTTAACTGTATGTACGGCACTGTAGAGTAAAGTATAATTTTGTACAAGGTAGTCCAAGTAGTCCACACACAATGAGGGCTGAGTGTAAACTTGAGACGCACGGGCCGGCCAACATGTTCGGTCGGCTCACCAATAGCCGCATATGCCCAACTAGAGTCTATTATTTTTATTATGGTCAAAATGCAGTAAGGAAGCCATGCCCCCTGCCTCCCCTTCTATTCTACGGGGCAGCTGATTGGTGCATTCCTCGTATCATCACTACCAATCACAATATCTTCACTACTTAACAGCGGCGTGACCACTGGACAGAGCAATCTTCACTACAGAGGGTGACAAAATAAAAACTCCCTCTGTAGTGAAGATTGCTCTGTCCAGTGGTCACGCCACTGTTAAGTAGTGAAGATATTGTGATTGGTAGTGATGATGCGAGGAATGCACCAATCAGCTGCTCCGTAGAATAGAAGGGGAGGCAGGGGGCGTGGCTTCCTTACTGCATTTTGACCATAATAAAAAAAATAGACTATAGAGTTCGGTATATCAGAGGCTTGTTCGAAGGCAACATGGCGTTCGGTTTAACGAGGTTTGGTTTATCGAGGGTTTACTGTAATGTAGACTCGTAGAGGCAACACAGGTATAAAAATATTTCATCATTACCGGCGCGCTGCACTCGGGTGTCACTACAGGATCTATCACAATATAGAGGCTGCCCTTGGTCTCTCTTGTTTTGACTATGGAAATTTAGACGATATTGAAAACCTCTGTAACAATAGCGTAGAAGTGAGAAGAATAACCCAGAGAAAAATCCAACAATTAGACTTCACTAATATTTGTTTTATAGTCTTAACTCCATACTTTTGACTGAGTTCAATATTGATGTATACTTCTGAACCGTACTGTTTGTGACCAGAGAGACCCAGCGTCATCAATGGAAAGAATTTGGACCACTGGAGAGAGAGGTACAGTGATGTCGGTCACTAAAACAGTACTTGAGTTACTTGAGTTGAGCTAAAGGTAAAGTGAGATAAGATAAGATTTTCATCCTATCTAGACACTTTGCAAGTACCAACTACAAGGTTATTGACTATACAAAGCGCCGCCACGTCAGCACCAACTAGGCGGACTCGAACCGCTGACCGAATGCACAGGGACGCTGCACATTGCGAGCTCACGTCTCTATAAAGGTAAAGTGAACACCAATCATGATCTGTTGAGTTAAGTTACAGGAGACTAGAGAAGATATGTTATGACATGGTATAAAATCAGCGATCCTTAAAATACAAATTGAACTTAAATAGAGCTAAAAAAAAGTTTCTGAAGTGGAGTAATACAGGGTAGTGTGTGGAGAACACAGGAGTCATTGCTGGTGGAGACAGAGGCACTTGTTGGCACCTCACGGAAGGGGAGAGTGACATACACACGTACGGTCCCACTTTGATACTTGCTAGCTCAGTACATGTATAATGTAGTGTTTACTGCTTTCTGTTTTGCTTTTCTGTCTAAAATGCATTCAGAAAGCTACTTAATACTTAAACATAATGAATCTTGTCTCACGTTCACAACCGAGCATCAAGGTGCAGCGCTGCATAAGGGGTTCTAACAGCCATGTTTTCTTCCGCCTCGAGTCAGCCCACAAGCTGCGTCCAATGCAATGCCTCCCGGAGGAATCCCGCATCACATAAAATACTGTGCATGTGTCATTACAAGAAGTTTTGTCTTTTGGCTCAGTGGCACCATTAAGAAACATTGTAGATTCTTCAATCTTGGCACACAAGTGCATTAAATCTATTATTAATTTAAGCAACAGTACTCTCAACAACCCAATTTCCCTGTCTCAGCGTGTATGGCCTTCAGGTGAAGAGTAACATGACTGTCCACCTCCGGGCCAATGCCACTGTTGTTATTAAATCCCTACGTATCAACAGAATTACCAGAATATACAGTCACAGCCAATCACATCTTGGATACCATAACACACGCTGGGTTCGGTAATGAATTAAAATCTTACGAGGAAATATCTGGCACCTATTCTGGCTTCTTCACTTCCACTACCATGCACCTGCCAGTCACGAAGGCAGCTGTCTAGTCACTATAATAGTGATGAACACCTAACAGCAGTAACTATGAGACTATAATGAACAATGTTGACCCTCACATGACCACACATAATTTTGACACAGGATTTGCATCCGCCGCGTGGCTAACGTTTTGTGCCGAGGCCGTGGGCGAGTCACAGTCCACCCGTGACAGTGCCGGCGGAGACTTGTACAGAATCTGGGAGCTGGAGGGACTAGGGTAGAGTGGCTCGCTGGACACACTGTGGGAGGGTCTCAAGGGCAGGTGTTCCCAGTTTTTCTTATTCTGTTTTAATTTTAAACTTTTAGAAATCTGTGAAATGCTAAAGGATCTATTTCCCTTAGATTCAACCTTTAAATTTTCAGGGATATTTGAGAGCTCCTCCTTCAAGCCTCCCTGGCAAGATATTCGCTTCACGGCCTCGAGTTTCTCCGTGTTGAGCGCCGCGATGCGAGTCTTGACGGTGGAGAGCGCCTCAGGGGTCCTGGCGGGGGTGGCCTCCTTCTGGGAACCCCGGGGTGCCATGGGGGCCAGGCCAAGGGTGTCGGAGTCGTCAGAGGGATGAATAACAATGAAGTTCCGTTTGATAGTCCCGTCAATTATCATGCTACGGACACCGACTCTTTTCCCCGAGCTATCGAGGTGGCTCTCCGTCGCCTTACCGGGTACTAGCTTTGGATTCACAGTTCCGGGATCCTCTAGGGAAAGTTTCACTGAGGTCAGTCTCACTCGTTCCCGGTTCCGTTTGGATCCGAGAGAAGTTGCACTCTTGCTCTTCTCCTTCTTCAGGGAAAATGAGAAGAATCTGAAGTCCCCGGCCCGAGAGGTGGGCGAGGCCGACCGCGTACCGTTAGCGAGCAGTTCCTGTGCCTCTTCATCCGAGGTGAGGGCTAGCGAGGAATTCCGTTGCCTGTTCTTTTCCCTCAGTTTGGGTGTCCGATCCGATCGCTGCGGGCGCCGTCTAGGGGGTGTTGGGCTCCTGATGGGGAGGTCCCGGAAACTATTACGACCCTCTTGTCTTCTGCGTAGGGCGACTTCTTCCGTCTTGGTGGGTGAGTTATCGGGTGCTGCATCGGGTTCTGAGGGTTGGGGGTCGGCTTGGGGGTTACCTAGGGGGAGGCTTGAGGTTGAGGGGGCATTGAGGGTAGTGGGGTTACCGTGGGAGAGGCTTGATACTGAGGCAGGGTTAGGGGTAGTGGGGTTACCTTGGGGGAGGCTCGAGGTTGAGGGTGGGTTGAGGGTAGTGGGGTTTCCTTGGGGGAGGCTTGATACTGAGGGGGGGTTAGGGGTAGTGGGGTTACCTGGGTCTGTAATTTCGTGCAGACTACTCGGCCCTTCCCCATAGTCTTGAAGCACCTCCTCAGTGGACCCCGAACACGACCCACACGACGACTTTATCCTTGAGAGTGCAGGCGACCCGTCATCAATGAACACAACATCGCTGTCGTCACTAAGGATGTCTGAGGTGGTGAGGGGTTTCTGTGTGTCTGAACCACCAGTCACTCTGTCCACCTTACCAATGAGACTGTCGGTGGGTTCAAAAATCTTCAATTCCACGGGTTTGAAGTTATCTTTTGGTTCTGTTTTGGGTGTGTGTGGGGCGCCTGTGTTGGGTTCTGTTTTGGGTGTGTGTAGGGCACCTGTTATGGGTTCTGTTTTGGGTGTGTGTGGGGCATTTGTGTTGGGTTCACCATTGGCCTGAGGCGGAGACTTGCTTTGTCGTGAAGGCTGCCGCACATAGTCCCTCAGAATGGCCTCATGGTCTACCTGGTCTACCTCAGAGCTGGATCTCGTGTCCTGGACTCGAGTCTCCCCGCCGGTGACGGGCGTTGGTTCACAGGCATCCTGGGGCAATGCTTGGCTGATGTCTTCATGTTCCAAGACGACTGGTGAGTAGCCATCATCTGGTGCCTGTGGGCTGAGGGTGTGATTTGAGCTGATGGATATGGTATCGTTGTGAGCCTCTGTGATTACCTGCAGGCTTCCATCAAGGGTTGACGCCTCCAAGACCTCATTGGGTACTTCACTGTCCTTGGAGATACCATTACTGTCATGCCTCTTGTCTTCAAGGGGCTGAGCTGCATCCCTTTCAGCACTCTCCCTGCACGGCTGCACTGGAGCGTCATAATGGCTAAAGCTCTTCTTGTTATCATGGGTTTGTTCTTGTTTCTCACTAATGGTGGAAGTGTTCTCCTGAGGGCATGCGGCAGACTGAGGAACGACGTCACTGCTCGCCGGGGCTGCCTGATCCCTCGGCAGACTGTCATTTGAGTCTGTCGTAACCTTGGAGTCTTTCCCATTGTTTTCTCTGACAGCAAAGCTATCGTCACTATTGAATCGACTCTCGTGGAATACATTTTCATCATCGGAGTCAGTTTCTTTCTCTCCGGCCTCCAACAGCGTGTAGTTGCTTCGGGTGGAGCGACCTTGGAGGGTGGCCACCTGCTCCGCTACTGTCGTCAACTCCCCATTTGAGCTGCGGGACCTACGGATGACGAGGGGAGTGTTGCCGAACTGGCTGACGGCCGACGAGCGACGGGTCCCAAACGTGAGGTAGTTCCTGAGGGTTCCATCGTCTAGGTCCTCCTGCGTGAAAGGCCGGTTATCCCCACTAGACTCTGTTGTTTTTAATGAGGCAAAAAATCCTGACCCCTTGCTGCTAATGATACTGTAGCTCATATTACCTTTCCTCTAAGTAATGATAGCTGGTATTACCTTACTAATAAGACGTAATGCTAGGTGGTAGGATACATAGTTACATAGGAACATAGATTTACAGACCTTGAAGAGGATGAGCGCCGTGTCCTTGTAGCGCTTCTTGACGCCCAGGGCATCGGTGGGGTAGACGCAGACGCGGGACTCCTCCTGCAGCCTCTCGATCTGGTCCTCAGCAGACAAGTCGTCCACCATCTTTCTCTTGTCCCATCATACTGATCAACTGCAATGACAACAATGGAGGTGATATAATATAACAACATATTGGTAGTTAGGTTCAGTTCAGTTCAGTTCAGTTGTTGGTCGGGAGTCAGGCCTTTTTCAACGGCACACCCTGACGTGTTTCTTCTTGCTGTCTGGGTCTTTAATTAGTTTTCTTCTCTTATTCTGTCTTATTAGTTTCTTTCTTTTTCTTTCTTCTTATTTTCTCTGGTCATCCAAAAACTGTTGATTGTTCTTTTTGCTTCTTCCACATTCCCCTCTCCGAACAAATACTCCCCCGCTATATCCTCTTCCTCCTCTAGGTAAGGTTGTTGTAGCCTCACACCTTTTCTTTCTTTCATGCTAGGTGACACATAGATCAGTGGGTGAAATGGCGAGGTAGTGGCAGAACCAAATATTGGAAACTGACACATCTGTAATGCCTTTTAGAATAGAACTAACTAATGATAACTAGAAGTAATAGCATCTTCCTACCTATTTCCTACCTAATTTCCGGCCAGGTAAATGTAGGGTAAATTTTTACACTAGGACCGAAATTCCCTACAGAATTGGGAATATGGTTTTTGTTCACCTTATTGGATTCTAAGAGACATTTTCTCTATATGATTCCGTCGCAAATCACTACTTTCAGAGATATAAGATGTTTTTAATAGGAAGGATGTATATGCGATCTGAAAATTATATTAGACTCACTAACCTAACCTAACCTAATCCAACTTTTTAACCTCCTAACTAAAGCCAAATTCGCATTGAAAAGTGTCCGCGGCAAGGGAAGAACAGAGGCGATGCAGGTCACAAGAGGAAGAAGAGTGTGGCGGACATAAACACTTGTCTCTCGCCTCCCTATAAACAATATGTTATTATCTCCAAAGGTAATGATTTGCGACGGAAGTTCATTGAGAGAAAGTTTCCTAGAATCCAATAAGGTAAACAGAAACCACACTCCCAATTGTGTAGGGAATTTCGATCCTATTGTAAAATAATACCAACACATACGCACCTTAATCCCTACCTTGAAACACACACACACACACCTTAATCCCTACCTTAAAACACACACACACACCTTAATTCCTACCTTGAATCAAACACACACACAGTCACACACACACCTTAATCCCTACCTTGAAGTTCATTGAGAGAAAGTTTCCTAGATTCCAATAAGGTAAACAGAAACCACACTCCCAATTGTGTAGGGAAGTTCGGTCCTATTGTAAAATAATACCAACACACCTTAATTCCTACCTTGAAACACACACACAGTCACACACATACACACACACAACCTTAACCCCTACCTTGAAACACACACACACACCTTAATTCCTACCTTGAAACGCACACACACACACACACACCTTAATTCCTACCTTGAAGCGCACACACACACACACACACCTTAATTCCTACCTTGAATCAAACACACACACACACACCTTAATTCCTACCTTGAAACACACACACACACACACACCTTAATTCCTACCTTGAAACACACACACACACACACACACCTTAATTCCTACCTTGAAACACACACACACACACACACACACCTTAATTCCTACCTTGAAACACACACACACACCTTAATTCCTACCTTGAAACACAGTATTGCAGCACCACGAAACACGACCTTCCTTCCTTCCTTCAAACCTCCAGATTGTCTTGTCAAAAAACCCGGAAACACTAGTTTGCCACACTTCCGCACCTCACTAGTTACAGGATATGACCTTACGAATGACCTATAACCAGTAGAAGTATAGTAGAGGTCATATATAGGGTTAAAAGTAGAGTTAAATAAGGTCAACAGTAAAAGCGCATGATAATAAGAAGTAAAAGCGTCCCTCCTTCGCCCCCTCCCGGGTTCTCTTGCTCAAGGGGGACAAACTATAGACGCTAGAAGGTTAGAAACGATGCACGAAACACACGCAGGTCATGGGACAGGTCTAGTACTTGTATCCCATATACTAGGAAGCTTAGGGAGTTGAATAGTATGGTTAAATAGTGCGAGGTTGAGTGAAGTGAGGTTTGTGAAGGTAAACAAATATTAGGAGGTGGGAGGTGAAGAGGTGTGTGCGGGGTGTTAAAGGGTGTTGGTGTGTGGTAGTGTGTGTGTGTGTGTGTGGTAGTGTGTGGTAGGTGTAAGTTAATTAGGCATAGGTGTGGTTAATGTGGTTAATTGGTAATGGCGTGTTAGTGGGGTGTGTTAGTGTGTGTGTCTGTGTGTGGGGTGTGTGGTAGTGTGTGGTAGTGTGTGTGTGTGGTAGTGTGTGGTAGGGGTAAGTTAAATTAGTTATAAGGCATAGGTGTGGTTAATTGGTAATGGCGTGTTAAGTGTGTGTGGGGGGCTGGGGTGTGTGTGTGTGTGTTGGTGTGTGTGGTAGGGGTAAGTTAGGTATAGGTGTGGTTAATGTGGTTAATTGGTAATGGCTCGTTAGTGTGTGTGCGGGAACGCCTGTCATGTCGTTTCGAGGTCTTGTCTAGTTACTACTTTCTCCTGCGTGTTAAAAGTGTTATTTATCGCCTTATATGTGGTATTTGAAGTGGTTGTCATGTCTCTATGGTGTGTGTGTGTGTGTGTGTGTATAAGGGTGCAGTCAGTTCGTACATAAGTTGTTTCGTACACCAGTAGATTCGTACACCAAAAAAGTTGTTTCGTAGTCTATATGAAACCCTAGTCGTTTCGTACACTCAGCTCAGAGTTGAATTTGATTACTAGAGTTACGATTCGACACCAGGTATGTACGAAAAAACTCAAAAATCAGTGTACGAAACAACTAACAGAACCTGAGTACGAAACAACTTGTGTACGAAACTCCCTGTAATCATCTAGGGGTAGCATGACAATTGGAAAGCCATAACTATACGCATGGGGTCCTGTCTCCGTTTCTATATATAAGTGCAGTTACAACCAATTAACGATCGGTGGTTTGAAGGGTTTACGGTCATTTCGCCCACACGTCAATTCGCCCACATGTAAGAGTCATTTCGCCACTCTAAAGTCAATTCGCCCACACGTTCCATGTCACGTCCACTGAGTAGTTAACAAGTGAGAAGTAAATGAACCACCAGTAACCTTGGGCGAAATGACTCCATAGTGTGGGTGAAATTACTCCCTAGTGTGGGCGAAATGACTCCATATTGTGGGCGAAATGACTCCATAGTGTGGGCGAAATGACTCCATATTGTGGGCGAAATGACTCCATGGTGTGGCGAAATGGCATGTGGGCGAAATGACCGGATAGCGCTTTAAGTATCCTGACTGCTTCGTTGTCACCATTAGGAGTATTTCTAACCCCTAAGGTACAACGAATACACGACCTTTCCAGCGAAGGACTTTTTGAGCGGAGGACCCAATTGTTTGTGTGTGTGTGTGTGTGTGTTGCGTGCAGGTGTATACAAAGAGACAGACATCGTAGTGACAGGTGTGGTGTATGTGGTAAAGCGAGAGAGGCTAAGAGTGAGGTGTTAGCTCCCCAGTGTGTGTGTGTGACCTAAAGAGCGAACGCGCAGTTCTCGTCCACTATAACGGCGTCAGACCCGTACCGCCCCGGCCACGGATACGGCGCGGGCCACAGTGGTCCATAGAAGCTAATCTCGGGCACGCGGGACTCGAACCTAGGATCAGCGCATCAAGGTATACCCTGGGTACGTCTCTGTAGTATTCAGCGGGAGACACTTAGCGAAAACACGTCAAAATATTCTATTTACCGGCATCAAACTCAAATGTCATATTTCAGGGAGAATATTACGCTGAAAGGCTAATATCGCGGCAATGAATTATCGTCCACCCTATATTTATCAATAATAATACTCCTATTGTCACTAATATGCCATAAATAAGGTATTTAAGGGTAAATTTCACCTTATTTCCCATTAAATAAGGTTAGTAATAAGGGAGTAAACACTAAACATTGCCGCCCAGCTGGTTCCTGAACGCTGATTGGCTGAGACCAGAGCAAGGCCGCTGATTGGCTGAGACCAGAGCAAGGCCGCTGATTGGCTGAAGGGAATTCTGCCTCGCCGCCATTTTACGTGGTGCCAATTATTATTGAAAACGAATAGTCACTTTTTTATTCGTGGACCGATTATGGATTGTATAGCCTTAATGAAAACCCCAGCTCTTTTTATGACTTCCCATATAAAGTCTGCGATACTTAAGGCCTTCGTAAAATAAATACGATTCAATATTTTAGTAACCGCAGATTTTAGCGATATTTTGTTGATAATTCTTTTTTTACATCAAATGGAGGGGGATTTTTGTGTATTTTAATATATTTCGATATTTCCGCATCGTTTTATGTATTAATCACGCGCCTGATGGCTGTATTTTGTTTATTTATTTTAGGGGGCTTTTGTTTACATTTTAACGTCTAACTTGTTCCTCCTTCTAAATGAGCTGTGAGGATATTTGTGTGTGATTAGCTATGCCTACAGGCGCATTGTGTTTGTGTGTGCTTATGAGACGTGTTTTTCACGTGTTTACTGGAGGAATACATCTGACTCAGTGGTGTAAAGGGTCAAATTATCGAAAAAACAAAACAAGTATTGCTCCATGGTTTCAACACTGAACGAGGATCTGTTACTGTTTATAAGATACACACATCATATAGTATTTGCCCATATTTTTTCACGAATTATTGAGCCTTGGGTAAAAAGTCGATTTTTGTTATGGTAAATTTGGGTTTTTTACGGCCATCTTTTGATACTGGATATTTCATTATTTCTTCGTTATTTCATTGTTTTTTAGGCTTATTGAGTCCTATTTATCATTATTTTACTTTATTCGTTGTTATTTATTCATTATTTGATGTTTTGTTTATGAAGTGAATAGTTATAGTCTCGAGTTGGATGTCAAGATCAAGATGAGCTCTGATCCAGCTCTTGATGACGTCACAGCGGCCATATTGGAAATTTATTCTTATTCTTACATTTATACCTCAATTTACGCCTCCCCGTGCAATATTCAAGGCTATGTAAGGAGTAAGAAAGGCTATGGGGCTGTATTGCATGATATTACCCATTGACAAAGACAATATATGCATGATAAATAGGTAAATATTGGGTATTTCTGGCTTCACTTATCATATTTCTCTTATTTTCTTATGCTTTTTAACTCAATTTACGGGTTCCCTTGCAATATTCAAGGCTATCTAAGGGGTAAGAAAGGGTATGGGGCTGTATTGCATGATATAATACCCAAGCAAAGTCAATATATGCACGCTAAATGGGTAAAAATGGGGTATTTCTGGCTTCACTTATCTTATTTTCTGCTTTTTACCTCAATTTACGGGTTCCCTTGCGATATTCAAAGCTATGTAAGTGGTAAGAAAGGGTGTGGGGCTGTATTGCATGATATAACAACCAAGCAGAGGCAATATATGCACGCTAAATGGGTAAAAATGGGGTATTTCTGAGTTCAAAACTTTCCGCTACTATAAAAACAAGCCATTTATTTATATTCTAATAGATTTTGATGTGTTTGTGTCCTCACTAATAACTTCTTGGTCTAAATCACCGTTTTTCATAAGGGGGCGAGGCGTAGTGCAAAAAACAAGGGGGAGGAAGGGGGGCTGAGAGAGTATGGAAGTATTATTAACATTGCACCATATAAACTATGGTAGAATGAAGTAGTAGACTACGTACCATAGATAACACTTTAGTCGCCACCTGCCCTAATGTTGCCAGGCGCTATATATTACGAATTATAGCATCACTACTGATTTTTATGTGCCACTGAAGATGATACACAGTAGTTTATATCATGACTGTATAATCTACCCTGTTTCAGCATTGTTTTATGCTTTGTATCTGCAAGTATATACGGTTTCAAATTTCGCTACTCTTTTTTTTTTTCGGGAGACAACGACGGCGGGAGGAAATAAAAAAAAATATATAGTTAAAAAAGGAGAGCGTCGCTAAAACGAATCTTTACTAAAAATAGTTACCAAACCAAAAATACCAAGAATATGTAACCAAAAATAGAACTAGCAGGGGCGTGCACTACCTACTAGTAATCAGGGTAGAACAAGAAGTAACGGATTCAAGCCGGAAAAGTGTAGATAAAAAAAAGAAATAGGGAGAAACTGGTTCACAAATAGGGTGGTAAATGTTGGAATGGACTCAGTAGACAGGTAGTTAGTCAGTTAGGTAGTTAGGTCGTTTGCGGAGTCATTAGAGAGCTTTAAAGGGAGGCTAGATAAATTCATGGATGGGGATGAGAGGTGGATGTAGGTAGTGTTAAGTAACAGGAACTACCTCGTGTAAGTCTCGTGGCCTCTTGCAGCTTCCATATTTTCTTATGTTCTTAACCCTAATGTTTCCTCCCCCCCAGCGGTGTAGCAGCATGGGAAGCCTTCAGTCTGACATCGGGGAGTTGGCTCACCATTTGAAGCAAGAGAAACTGTTCTTGGAGGCAGAGAAGCATCAAATACAACTACTCAATGAAAAAGTAAGTTTAACCAAGAGAGCGAGTTTACAAGTTTATTAACCCCTTGAGACCCAGAACGTAATCTCCATTGTAATTTGGCTACCATTAGAGAGAGAGAGAGAGAGAGAGGGAGAGAGGGAGAGACAGACAGACAGACAGACAGACAGACAGACAGACAGACAGACAGACAGACAGACAGACAGAGAGAGAGAGAGAGAGAGAGAGAGAGAGAGAGAGAGAGAGAGAGAGAGAGAGAGAGAGAGAGAGAGAGTTTACCAGTTTATTATCCCCTTGAGACCCAGAACGTAATTTTCATTGCAACTTGGGTACCATTAGACGATTTTAAGTATATATAATCAATATTTTATAGCTATGACCTGTTTAGTGTCCTTGTCGACTAACTATTTTGGTATATTTAGTGACTTTTCTTAATTTTATGGCTCGACAACATACATTTTTTTATAGCCCAGGAAAGATCTGGGCGTGAAGGGGTTAAGGAGGAAACAGGACAAAGTAGATGGTTGTGTTTCAGTGAGATTCATGACCCCTTAGAGATCTTTGTTGAGGCCGAGGTTACCCGTGAGGGATAAGTCATGGGGGGTCAAGGAACACTGAGGGATAGGTCAAGGGGGGTCAAGGAACAAATCTATAAGAGAAATTTGCTTCACTCTCTCTTGTCTCCTTGACCCTCAGCCGAAAAATGGGGTCGCCTGTCAGGAAGAGCATCCGGGGCATAAAACTCATGCCGTAAATTTGAATGATGAACGCCGCCGACAATAGCATTAAAAGCGTATCATCGACCGTCTAACCTCATAAGACGTTATGGGAAAATCTGATGTTAAACAGAAAGATGATGATGATGATGATGTCTGTTGTCTCCTTGTTCCCTTGACCGGGTCTTGCGGACATTCTCCCGGAATCCCCCTCCTTCTCCCAGGAAAATTTAACCTCCTTCCTCCAACAAATCCACATCCTACTTCTGATCTAACCATCCTGCTGTAACATTCCGTTCTTTCCCCGTCCCTCACCGTTTCGCTATTTTTCTATAACTATGACCCTTTATATGCTTTGCCATAGTGCCATATGACCTCTGATGTCTGGCACATTTCCCCTTTTTGGCATTAACCCCTTGAGGCCCAGAACATAATTTCCATTGTAATTTGGGTGCCATTTGATGATTTACAGAGAATATAAACAATATTTAATAGATATAACCTGTTTAGTATCCTTGTCGACTACCTAATTTGGTATATTCAGTTACTTTTCGTAATTTTATGGCTAACAACAGACAATTTTATAGATGAAAGGAAGGATCTGGGCGTGAAGGGGTTAAATCAATGAATCCCTTTACCAGGTGAGGAAGACCATCGAGCGGGCCTACCATGCCTCCTGGGTGCGCGGGGAGCAGCAGAGGAACTACCATGACTTGGTGTTGCAGCCACACTCCTCCCCGCCCGCCTGCTGCCAGCGCGCCAACCTGCTCAACCAACTCAAGTTTGTTGACGGATACAAGGTTCTGGGATTCAATGTGAGTAACAGATTAGGTTCACTGGGTAACACCTATATAAATGGATTAGGTTCACTGGGTAACACTATAAATGGATTAGATTCACCGGGTAACACTATAAATGGATTAGGTTCACTGGGTAACACTATAAATGGATTAGGTTCACTGGGTAACACCTATATAAATGGATTAGGTTCACTGGGTAACACCTATATAAATGGATTAGGTTCACTGGGTAACACCTATATAAATGGATTAGGTTCACTGGGTAACACCTATATAAATGGATTAGGTTCACTGGGTAACACCTATATAAATGGATTAGGTTCACTGGGTAACACCTATATAAATGGATTAGGTTCACTGGGTAACACCTATATAAATGGATTAGGTTCTCTGGGTAACACCTATATAAATGGATTAGGTTCACTGGGTAACACCTATATAAATGGATTAGGTTCTCTGGGTAACACCTATATAAATGGATTAGGTTCACTGGGTAACACCTATATAAATGGATTAGGTTCTCTGGGTAACACTATAAATGGATTAGATTCACTGGGTAACACCGACATAAACTGACCCTGTTGACGTTTCCAAATGTGTTACTTGAATAATAGACTTTCATTTGGGTCATATTGCATAGCCTAACTGATGGCAAGGTGGATTTCTAGCAATGTTAAGGATCACCACTAATCACTTATGCTTGACGTGGCTAGGCATTCTCTCTCTCACAGATCTTTTGTGGTAATGCAAAACACTATGTTCGCTACTTTTTCCAGGAGTCTCTTTATGGCGATCTGCTGTCGGGTCTCCGTGAAAACCCCCGGCTGGTGGCGCGGTGCTTGGTGCTCGGGGAAAAGCAGTGTCAGGAGGCGATGCACGTAGCGGCGAGGACGGTGTTCTCCTCCATCTATGCCAACTGTCTCCTGCCCGACGATGAGACATACACTCTCAACCTGCTGAAGTGAGTCTGTTGTCTTTGATGGATATTTCACAAAGAGGCATGACATGACAAGCCTCTGACATGGTTCTTGAGGATATTTCACAGAGAGACATGACATGACAAGCCTCTGACATGGTTCTTGAGGATATTTCACAGAGAGACATGACATGACAAGCCTCTGACATGGTTCTTGAGGATATTTCACAGGGGACATGACATACAAGCCTTGACATGGTTCTGAGGATATTTCACAGAGAGACATGACATGACAAGCCTTTGACATGGTTCTTGAGGATATTTCACAACGAGACATGACATGACAAGCCTCTGACATGGTTCTTGAGGATATTTCACAGAGAGACATGACATGACAAGCCTTTGACATGGTTCTTGAGGATATTTCACAAAGAGACATGACATGACAAGCCTTTGACATGGTTCTTGAGGATATTTCACAAAGAGACATGACATGACAAGCCTCTGACATGGTTCTTGAGGATATTTCACAGAGACATGACATGACAAGCCTCTGACATGGTTCTTGAGGATATTTCACAGAGACATGATATGACAAGCCCCTGACATGGTTCTTGAGGATATTTCACAGAGACATGACATGACAAGCCCTGACATGGTTCTTGAGGATATTTCACAACGAGACATGACATACAAGCCTCTGACATGGTTCTGGAGGCATAGGAATGTCATGGGGACTAGATATAACGTGCTTGATTTCAGTAGCAGGCATAGATTGATCAGGCATTTATATTATAATGATGTATGGTTTTCTAGGCACTTGGTTTCAGTAAGTTTCATTGAGTTTCATTCATTAAGTTTCTTCTTGCACACTAAGTTTCCTTACTTTTTTTAATATTATGTTTGAGCCTTTAGTGTCTGTAGGCTTTTATATCATTGAAGGCTCAGCTGGTTGGCCCTTCTCGGTTAACCCCTTGACGCCCAGATCTTTCCTTTGCTATAAAAAATTGTAGGTTGTCAGCCATTAAATAACAAAAAAGTAACTTAATATACCAAATTAGTTAGTTGACAAGGATACTAAACAAGTTATATCTATAAAACACTGCTTATATTCACTTAAAATCGTGTAATGGTAGTCAAATTACAATGGCAATTACGTTCTGGGTCTCAAGGGGTTAAAGTGTAATGTTCTGAATCGAGTTTGATTACTTATGTGTGGTTTTCTAGGCACTTGATGGAGCTGCAGCTGGCCACCTCGGAGACCCCGCGCCGCCTGTTGCGCCACGGCTCCTGTGCCTTCAGTCAGATCTACCGCGCCTATGTGGACTCGCTGCCCCAGGCCAAGGTGCTGCAAACTGGGCGGCACAAAAAACCACCCCATCCACACCTTGACATACCCTTGTGCAATACATAGGCTATTTGATGCACACGGAATACAGTAAAACCTCTCGTATTCGGACCCTCATTATTCGGACTTTGACATTATTCGGACCACCTTTTTTATAATTTTTTTTTTTTTTTTTTTTTTTTATAGGGTCGAAATTTCCTAGCTTCCTAGATACACCTAGATTTTTTTTTTTTTTTTTTTTTAAATTTTTTTTTAGGATCGAAATTTCCTAGCTTCCTAGTAGATACACCTAGATTTTTTTTTTTTTTTTTTTTTTTTTTTCTTTTTTTTTTTTCTCCATATCCCCCCATATATAATCCCCCCATTATTCGGACCACTCCTTGACCCAATTAGTCCGAATATGAGAGGTTTTACTGTATTTATTAATTTCTTGTAGCATTTCTTTTTTTGCCAGAGGAAGTTGATTTGACTGTTCTTTCCTATCTGTATCTCCCGTTGAATGTCTCAGCATCGTGTGTAAAAAAAACAAGAAACCATGATGCACACACATGATGTATTTGTTTTCTTCCCGGTGCTCAGTGCTCAGTGCTCACCCCCAGTGCTGTGTTCTCTCTCCAGGTGTTCCTGACGGCCGCCCTCCACCAGCCCATCATGCAGCTCTTGATGGAGGACGAACTCTTCCTGGACATCGATCCCTCCAAGGCCGCCGTGCGCTTCCTGCCCGAGGAGCGCACCCGCAGGTTTGGCGCGGAGGGCACGCCGGAGTACCACGCGGCCCTCGCCAAGTACCGGACGTGGACCATCACCAAGCTGGTCAAGATCACGGAGAGGTAAGAAGAGTCTGAGCATTGAATTTTTTTTTTTACATATGTGCCTATAACGCGTGTAGGCAGTGACCTCCAGAGCTGGGACGGTAGGCTCCAGAGGTTCACTTGAGGGCTGTGATGGTTGGTCCTCGCCCGTGGTGGTGCAGGCAGGATTTTTATAGTGGCGCCTGTGATTAGAGGCTCATGCCGCCCCCCTGTGTCCTCCGATGCACTCACAATCCAAGGTAGAGTTAATGGGCAGCGTGTGGGTGTTCTTAGGCCACTCGATGCAGAAAGATTTAAAGTGGATTTTGGACCTCATTGAGGATTGAACTCGGGTCACCGAGAACGCCACTCTGAGACGCTAACCACTCTGCTACCGCCTCCCCAAAGCAAAAGCGTGTTAGGATATCATAAGTGCATGTGTTAAGCGAATTTAAAGTTAGTGCGGTAATTGTTGATTTTAATGTATCAATATTTTCATGTCCTGATGGTTTTCCTGCAGGTTTATTATGAGCATCCGGGAGGCGATGAACTGCTTTCCGCCGCAGCTGTCGTGGCTGGTCAGGATCCTGTATGAAGTGCTCCTCACCGCCAAGAGAACAGACACCCGGGAGGTCAATGCCATCTGTGTTGACCTGGTCTTTGCCTTCTTCCTCTGCCCGGCCCTGGTCACACCCGAGCCCTATGGGATCTGCGACGCTCCCATATCACACATCTCCAGTTTTAATCTGATGCATGTAAGACTTCCTGGGGTTGTGTCTGCACCAGTCTTACTACGGGGCACTGAATATTAACGTTCAGTGTCTATTCCAGTCCTTCGTTATAATTTTCTAATATCACAGTTCAGTTGTTGGTCGGGAGTCAGGCCTTTTTCAACGGCACTCCCTGACGTGTTTCTTCTTGCTGTCTGGGTCTTTAATTAGTTTTCTTCTCTTATTCTATCTTATTAGTTTCTTTCTTTTTCTTTCTTCTTATTTTCTCTGGTCATCTAAAAACTGTTGATTGTTCTTTCATTCATTCACACATTTCCAGTTTTAATCTGATGCATGTAAGACTTCCTATGGTTGTGTCTTGATAATAATTATAATCAGTCTTACATTCTTTAGAGGCAAGAAATGGGTGTGCCGGGACAGTGCTTGTAAACTATTTCCAAGCCTCCAAATAAGGTCCTAATTCATCATGTCATTCTTTTCTAGATTGCTCAAATTTTGCAAGTTCTGGCCATGAGCCGATGGGAGACCTATGACCCCAAGCTGTCTGACCTTTACTCCCACTTTGACAAGGAGGTGAGCCAAGTCCTTTATTTATCGGGTTAAGATATTCAGTTTATGATGTTAGATGTTATGTTAAGATATTGTTATTCAGTTTCAATAAAAAGAAAAGAAAAAAAGTCATGGTTATGGTATTTCTTTATTATGTAGAAAAGAGAGAGAGAGAGAGAGAGAGAGAAAAAAAAAAGAGAAAGAGAAAGAGAAAGACAGAGAGAGAGAGAGAGAGAGAGAGAGAGAAAAAAAAAAGAGAAAGAAAGAGAAAGAAAGAGAGAGAGAAAGAAAGAGAGAGAGAGAGAGAAAGAGAGAGAAAAAAAAAAGAGAGAAAGAGAAAAAGAGAGAGAGAGAGAAAGAGAGAGAGAGAGAGAGAGAGAGAGAGAGAGAGAGAGAGAAGAGAGAGAGAGAGAGAGAGAAAAAGAGAGAGAGAGAGAGAGAGAGAGAACTTATTTATAGAGTAGTAACATTAATGAAGATGTGAACAGTGGTGAACTTGAAAGTCATATCTTTAATCTTTAAGCTTGAAGATAGATAAGGTCAAGCTAATACTTTTATTTTGATACTACGACATTTTTTTATTTATTTATTTATTTATTTATTTATTTATTTATTTATTTATTTATTTATTTTTACCCCCCCCCCCCCCCCCCCCCCTAAAGGTGTGTGGATCTGCATCTCTCGAGTGCAGAGATTGGTCTAGTTTTCTTCTTCTTTCTGTTTAACGTTAGTCCGTTTTTCCTATAATATTTGATGAGGTTAGATTGTGATGAGGCTGATGATACACTGCCAACATTCCCCATCCATTGCTTCAACTTCAATGTCCAATGCTGCCAGATCTTATTTATTGTTTATTTATTATCTAGATCTAGGATATTGTTAGGATCACGTTTGTTGGTGTATATCTTGCCTCACTGTGGTGTGTGTGTGTGTGGTGCAGGGCATGTCCAGTGTGGTGGACGGCATCCTGGAGAGTGGGGGGTCGGAGGTGCCGCCCCCCGCCTCCTGCCTCAACAGCCCCCTCAGCACCCTCATCCGCTCCTCATGCCTCATCCCTGAGCCGCGCCTCCACTCCTTCGTCACCTTCCTCAACACTGTGAGTCAATGCCTGAATGTATGTATGTATGTCCCACTTACTAGGGCTTGACTATGATACTCCTACACCTCAGTTCAGTTGTGGGTCGGCAGTCTGGCTCTTTTTATCGGCACTCCCTGATGTTTCTCTTGCTGTCTGGGTCTTTAGTTAGTTGTCTTCTCTTATTCTGTCTTTTAATTTCTTTCCGCAACACTTGAGTCCCACTTGAATACCTCCTTGAATATCGCCTTCTAGAATACCACCTCCTTGAATATCTCCGCCTCAGAATGAATGAATATCAGACTTTCCAGATAGCCCCTTCTAACTTTCCTGAAATCATGGATGTACAAATGTAAGTATTAACGCCACCCCACGTCTGTAAATAACAAAGAAACGTAGAACTGGCGACTTCACTGTTATCTACGGTAGCTAATTGAATATGTCCTCTTTGAATACCTCCCACCAATAAGGGCTTGTAATCACCTGTCATCGCTCGTTATGTTATTTTTCTTTTACTAATCCGGTGTATCACTCCCGGGACACAGGTTTTGGGTGAGCTGCTGGACGATGAGTTACGCAAGGACCTGGAGTCAGTGATTGGACGCCTCAAGACCTCCTCCCACCTCTCCCCCGTGCCCTCCGCCGCCAGCCCCGCCATCGCCACCCCCAACACCCCCAACACATCCAAGAAGAACCTGCTGGGACGGGTCAAGAACAACAGGTAGGTGGAAAAAGAAAAAAAAAAAAATCTTAAAAAAGTGTAAAAAAGGAAAAGTACATCTATAATTTTTCATGAAAGAGTGTCAATCAATCATTGGGGGCATACGCCGGGGGGCGCGTCGCCTCGCCCACCCTACGACGCCACTCCCGGGGGTCACCACGCGCGAGTTCCCATGCAGGCTCCTTTCCCATACCAAGCAGCTCTCGACAAGAACATCAACTTGCCCCAGCCACGAGCCTTGTGGGCGCCCCCTTGGCCTCCTCCACGCCGGATTGTCTCTTACAGATACAACCCGATGGGAAGGATCGGTTTCAGGGTAGCGTGCCACATGCCCATATAGCCGAAGTTGGCGCTGACGGACTATGCAGGTAATAGGCCTCGATTCAGTCTCACGGTGCAATCGCTGATTTGACACGTAATCATCCCAGCGATACCCCATGATTCTGCGAAGACACTTATTACCAAAGGCATTGATTCGTCTCTTCAAGTCACTATTTAGTGTCCATGTCTCACAACCATAGAGTAAGACAGGGATCACAAGCGACTTGAAGATCCGGATCTTTGTCCTCCTGCACAGGTACCGACAACGCCAAATACTCCCGCTGAGCGAGTCCATAACACCGTGGGCTATGCCAATCCGTCGTAAGACTTCTTGACGTGACCCGCCGTCATTATGGACTGCGCTACCAAGGTATGTAAAACTTTCCAAGATCTCAATGTCCTCGCCACACGCATGAACAGACTGTACTGCTTCATCTAGTAAGTCTCCAAATACCTGGACCTTGGTCTTGAGCCAGGAGACCTCAAGTCCCAAAGGCTTTGCCTCCTCGTGCAGCGCCTCGAGAGCCATCACCAGGACCTCCAGCGACTCAGCAAAGATTACTGCATCATCGGCAAAAACAAGATCAGTGATCTTGGTGTTGCCGACGGATGCTCCACAATCACTTTGATCTACAACCTTGTCCAATACCCAGTCCATACAAGCGTTGAAAAGTGATGGGGCAAGGACGCACCCTTGCCTCACTCCTGTATTCACAGGAAAGAAGCTGGATACACCTGCCCCACACTTCACAGCACTCGCAGTCCCAGAATACAGACCAGTTATCAAACCAATAGTCCTTGCAGGAATCCCTCGAAGTCGCAGAAGATCCCAAAGTGACTCACGATGCACTGAGTCAAACGCCTTCTTGAGATCAACATAGGCTGCAAGCATCCCCTGTCGAAACTCACGTCGGCGTTCCACCAGGACACGACACGACGACATGAAAGAATGTAGTATGTGTTATATCAATCTTATAAGTAATAAAAGTGTTTGATAATAAAGTACAGTAAAACCTCTCTTATACGGACCCTCATTATTCGGACTTTGACATTACTCGGACCTCCTCAATTTTTTTTTTTTTTTTTTTTTTTTTTTTTTTTTTTTTTTTTTTTTTTTTTTTAAGGGTCGAAATTTCCTACCTATATATACATCTAGAATATTTTTTTTTTTTTTTTTTTGGGGGGGTCGAAATTTCCTAGCACCTATATATACACTTAGATTTTTTTTTTTTTTTTTTTAGGGGTCGGTCGAAATTTCCTAGCTATATACATACACCTAGATTTTTTTTTTTTTTTTTTTTTGAGGGGTCGAAATTTCCTAGCTATGTATACCTAGATTAGAAGGATTATATAGATAGAAATATATAGATATAACACCTAGATTTTTTTTTTTTTTTTTTTTTCCATATTCCCCCATATATAATCCCCCCATTATTTGGATCCTTGCATTACTCGGACCACTCCCTGGCCCAATTAGTCCGAATATGAGAGGTTTTACTGTAATACAATAAAAGTGTCTAATTTGTATGTACTTTGTGGGCGGCATTATTGTGGTAGTCATCTGAACACTCATTTCCCTCCTCCTATGTCACTGTTGTAAAGCATAGCAGTGCATTTATTTATTTATTTATTTATTATTATTATATTATTATTATTATTATTATTTATAAATGCCTATAGCACCTGTAGGCAGTGACCTCCAGGGTGGGATGGTAGGCCCTGGAGGTTCACTTGAGGGCTGTGATGGCTGTCCCTCCCCCGTGATTTTTTATAGTGACGCCTGTGATTAGAGGCTCATGCCGCCCCCCTGTGTCCTCCGATGCACTCGCAATTGAAGGTAGAGTTAATGGGCAGCATGTGGGTGTTCTTAGGCCACTCAACGGTGCAGAAAGATTTAAAGTGGATATTTGGTTCTCTCACTCGGGATTGAATTCGGGTCACCGAGAACGCCACCCGGACACGCTAACCACTCTGCTACCGCCTCCCAATATAAAATTGTGGGGATATCACATGTATATTGTGATGGTGTGCTTAATGTTCTTAGCTGTAAAGTGCAGAAAGAGATTGCGGATTATTATAACTACTTCTCCCCACCTAGGATTAAGGGTAGTGGATTGTGATTGATTCTGGATTATTAACCCCTTCACGCCCAGGTCTTTCCTTTGCTATCAAAAAATGTATGTTGTCGCGCCATAAAGTTAAGAAAAGTCACTAAATATACCAAATTAGTTAGTGGACAAGGATACTAAACAGGTCATATCTATAAAATATTGCTTATATTAACTGAAACACGTCTAATGGTAGTCAAATTACAATGAAAATTACGTTCTGGGTCGCAAGGGGTTAGGTTAAAACTATGTCTTCTCTCCTAGGATCAAAGGCAGCAAAAGCCAGAGTGAAGGCAGCGGGGACTCGGACTCTCTCGGGTCACTGCAGGACTCTACCGGGGGAAGCTCCAGCCAGCTCCCGGGTCAGGGCAGCATGGATGAGAGCGAGTCCGTGGCGCTGCCCCTCGACTACGACACAGTGCTCGTCATCTCCCTCAACACCTTCAGTCCCCCGGAGTGTCCCGGACTGATGGCCGAAGAAAAGGTCTTGTCGACAGTTCAGGTTAGTTTGTGTTTATGGCTGCGTTGGGTGAATAAAATAATATTGATCACACACACACACACACACACACACACTAAAACTTCTCTAAACATAAGAACATAAGAAAATAAGGAAGCTACAAGAGGCTGCGAGACTTACACGTGGTAGTTCCTATTCAACAAACAAACCACTGTTAAACAAAAAACTACCGGTCCTAACCACACACCCGTAACTACACACCTGCTACAACCCCAACTACACAGCCTAACACATACCTTCAACACCTATAACCAAAGATAAACCATTCCATTCCAAACTAGTACATTTCCATGAGGGAAGCTGTACTTCTTTATGTTGTTCAGGCATCTCCCTTTGCTGTGTGTGAGGCTGAGGGTTCCTTTACTCCTCAGGCCTTCAAGACCACCACCAAGACCCCCGTAACTACACACCTGCTACAACCCCTACTACACAACCTAACACATATCTTTAACACCTATAACCAAAAACAAACCAAAAAAATGCCTAAATAAAAAAAAATCCCCTACTCCTACAGGCCTCCAAGACCACCTCGCTGGTCAGAAACTACCTGTCCTAACCACACCCCCGTAACTACACACCTGCTACAACCCCTACTACACAACCTAACACATATCTTTAACACCTATAACCAAAAACAAGCCAAAAAAATGCCTAAATAAAAAAAAATCCCCTACTCCTTCAGGCCTCCAAGACCACCTCGTGCGTCAAAAGCTCTAATGACTCTGCACTAACTACCTGTCTACTGAGTCCATTCCAATCATTTACCACCCTATTTGTGAACCAGTTTTTCCTTATTTCTTTTTTAAATTACGCTTTTCTTTCCTTCAGGCCTCCAAGAACAGCTCGCGCGTCCGGATGAACGTGGAGGACGAGGGGGACGGCGGGGGGGGAGAGGCCACCATTGAGAAGAGGACCAGGTTCTCGCTGTCCCACGACGACGGGTCCATCGGCAACACCTCCGACAACCTGGAGGCCATCAGCGAGGCGGCCTCCAACCATAGCGTGGCCTCCAGCATGGATGACGTGGAACAGGTGGGTGGGGGAAAAAAAAAAAAAAAAAAAAATAGTCAACTGGAACAGGCGAGTAGAAAAAAGAAGAAGAAATATAAAAAGATACAAAATAATAATAATAATAATAATAATAATAATAATAATAATAAATAATAAAATATATAAATAGTAATGGGGTTGGGGTAATGCTATGTATGGGGTGCGTATCATTGCCTATTTAACCTCCGTGTGGTGAGAGTTAGTAATGATAATAATAATATAATTTCACAGTGAGGCATACAGTCAAGAAAACATAACAACAGCTTAATTATACAAACAGGAGTAAATGATATAATATAAATGTGATGACATGTGATAACTTAGCTGCTTTGCCTTCCTCTTCTTTATGTTTGCATCATTACCAACCCTCAGGAAGACCAGCCAGACAACCTCTCGGACATGGTGTCGGCCAACGTGTCGGGCCGCGGGACCCCCAACGTGTCAGGCCGGGACACCCCCTCCTCGCAGGTGACGGAGGGGGAGGAGGCCGGGCGGGGGGGGGAGGAGAACCAGCCGCCCCCTCCCAACGTCCCCGCCAACGTCCAAAAGTCTGCCGGGGCCGACATCGAAGAAAAATTTGGGCGGTTTGAGATCAAGCCGATGATTGGCGGGGACGAGACCGTCTCTCTGGTGTCGGACACGTGGAGCACGGACGTCTTGGCCAGTGACTCGGAGACCATCGAGGCCGCAGACCGGGCCGACCGCGGAGAACAGTTCCACGAGCAGCTCCTGAACCGCCACTTGGCCGAGCTGGACCGCATGCAGGGAGACTACCTGGGGAGCGACGCGGCCGGAGAGACCTTCGAGACCGCCTCCGAGGCCTGGAGCACCGACGTCCTCGCCTCAGACTCAGAGAGGATGACCGAATTTGACACCGACGACTCCCAGAGTGTGGCGCGCTCCGACGACACGGGTCGGTCCGAGGTGGAGGGGGAGGGAGGAGGAGATCTGCTGCGGCCGGAGTCCCTGCCGCGCGAGGACAACATTACGCCCCGGGCCCAGAGCTCACGCTCCCCTGTGGACGGGGCCATCGGGGGCGGCGGCAGCGGGGGAATACTGAAGCCCGTAGCCGTGATGCCGCCCCAGCTGGTGGAGAGCAGCGGCGTCATGCCCAGCGGCATCCTGAAGCCCATCCCAATACTGAACAGGGGTGGTCGGCCAGCCACACCCCCGAGAGTGGAGTTTCAGCCCATCCACCCGGCGGAGGAGGGCGGGAGGAGCCTGATAGAGTGCCGGGAGGGTGAGGGAGAGGGAGAGTCTCAGGCGGACCAGGAGGTTGCCTCGGCCACCCAGTCCTTGGGTCGCCTCAGCCTCAACCTGTCCACGCTGCCCAACAACGGCATCGTGACCGGCGACCAACACCTGCTGCTGAACACCTTCATCGGGGAAGGGGGCAGAGTGATGGAGCTTGGCGGCAGCGGGGGGCCGGGCGAGGGCAGTCACATGGCGGCGCACCACAAGCTGGCGGCCTCAAGTGACCGCGGCTCCGGCGAGGACAGCAGCCTGCACCTCAGCACCACCAGCCTGGCCTCCTCAAGCAGCTCGGGCTCGGACGGGGTCGGGGGTTCGGGCAAGCAGAGGTCCACGCCGGGCGTCGGCACGAGTCCCGCCCCCGACCCAGCGGAGGCACCCGAGGGCGGCGGCGTGGGAGGCAGCATGGCGGCCACCGGGGCCATTCCCAAGAGCATCAGCTTCGACAAGACGGCCGAGCGGGGCGACCGCGACCTGCTGGACGGCGACGCCAAACACAAACGCGGATTCTTCAAGAACTTCAAGCTGCCGGGGTTCAAGACGCGACGCAAGCCGGGCAGTCGGTCCGGGGAGGAGTCGGGCTACATCCGAGCCAGCCTGGCGGGGCCGGACGCCAACCTGCGGCGCGCCCTGTCCGAGGAGACCCGCCCCCCCACCATCGAGGAGACCAGCGACGACATCCTGGCCAAGTACCGCAACAAGAAGCCCAGCGTGGACGTCTCCGAGACAGACGGCAGCATGATGGCCAACCAGCACGGCATGTGAGTGACTAATTCCTCTCCCTGTTGTCATTTATAGTCATCCATTCCTCTCCATGTTGTCATTTATAGTATTTGTGTAGACATACTGACAGGTGTAAACAGAGGTGATGGAGGAGACACAGGCTGGATAGGCAGTACTTTATTCCTGACTCATTTCATTATACTTTATCTTTATATTTACATTATTGTTATCACATCTTTGTTATCACTTGATGCATCCAGTGGTCATTATGCATAGTGATTTCTCTGTCTATCTGCCTGTCTGTCTATCATATGACTGGCCTGCACTGGCCTACTTACTGTCTGTCTGTCTTATCAGCCTGTCGGTGTGTGTCTTACTATCTGTCTATCTACCTGTCTGTCTATAATATGACCGGCCTGCTTACTGTCTGTCTGTGTGTGTCTTACTGTCTGTCTGTCTATCATATGACTAGCCTGCTTAATGTCTGTCTGTCTATCTACCTGTCTGTGTGCGTCTTACTATGTCATGTCTATCTATCATATAACCCACAGGCCGGAGGAAGAGATGCCCAAGACCGAGGAGGACGAGAGGCTGTTCATTGACCCGGCAAACATTGAGGCGAGCTATGCCTTCATGGACGCCAAGAGAAAGCTGCGTCTGGTACTCAGCATTGCAGACTTCTCCATCTCGCCCCACATCCCCGATTTTGGCATGACCGGCAACTCAGAGTAAGGACCGTGTAGTGAAGAGATCCTTAGTTTTGTATTGATTGATTGATTGATAAATTGGGTTCAGTAGACAGGTGGTCAATGCGGAGTCTATTGGGGTCTTTAAAAGGAGTCTGGATAAATTCATGGATGGGGAAGAGGGGTGGATATAGATAGAGTTAAGTAACAGGAACTACCTCGTGTAGGTCTCACGGCCTCTTGTAGCTTCCTTATTTTCTTATGTTCTTAAGACTTTATTTAGTAAGAGTTAGTCCACAATTTAGATTATACAGGTACATTGCATTAACAAAACCGTGAAGTATCCTAGCTCTCACAAGGATAACCTACAAAATTGTCCTAACTTATTTCCAGTGGGGTCCCTGTTGTAGGCCTATTCTTGTAGTTTTACTTTTTCTTTATTGACTGTCTTGAAAAATCTATACACTAAATAGAAATGTGTTTGTTTGTTGTCAGAGTAAGGCCTATGCAGTGTACAGCTCCTTAGTTTTGTAGGCATATTCCTGTGTTTTTACTTTCTTTATTGACTGTCTTGAAAAATCTATACACAAAATAGAAATGTGTTTGTTTTTTGTCAGAGTAGGGCCTATGTAGTGTACAGCTCCTTAGTTTTGTAGGCATATTCCTGTGTTTTTACTTTCTTTATTGACTGTCTTGAAAAATCTATACACAAAATAGAAATGTGTTTGTTTGTTGTCAGAGTAGGGCCTATGTAGTGTACAGCTCCTTTGTAGGCATATTCCTGTTTTTACTTTCCTTATTGACTGTCTTGAAAAATCGATGCACAAAATGAAGTGTGTTTGTCTGTTGAGGTCTACCACATGCTGAGATTCTGGCAGTATTCTCATTATTCATTCATTATTGATTATTCTCATTCATTATTCTACATTATTCTCATTACCTACGTCTAAGAAAAGAGAGAAAGTAAGACAGTAAGAGAGAAAAATGGAAAGAAAGAAAGAGATTAAGAGACAGAAAAATTGAAAGAAAGAGAGAAAAAGAAAGAAAGAAAGAAAGAAAGGAAGATATAATGAGGTTAGGTTGCTTTTTATTCATTAACATCATCGCCTCTTACTATTACTTCAATTAACCCCTTGAGACCCAGAACGTAATTTCCACTGTAATTTGGGTACCATTAGACAATTTTTAGTGACTATAAGCAATGTTTTTATAGATATGTCCTATTTAGTATCCTTGTCCACTAACTAATTTGGTATATTTAGCTACTTTTTGTAATTTTATGGCTCGACAACATACAATTTTTTATAGCAAAGGAAAGATCTGGGCGTGAAGGGGTTAATAATGATCAATTCAGGCACCTAGAATTGAAACGGCACAAGCGCCACTTTTAAAAAACTGAGAAAAACGCGCTTAAAGTTTAATCTAATATCTTCATTTGTTGCTGATTTACTTTGAAAACACTTTAGGTGCATTTTTTTCATTGATAAAAAGTGGCGCTTGTGCCGTTTCATATCTTGATTTTCTTAGATTAAACTTTAAGCGCGTTTTTCTCAGTTTTTTAAAAGTGGCGCTTGTGCCGTTTCATATCTTGATTTTCTTAGATTAAACTTTAAGCGCGTTTTTCTCAGTTTTTTAAAAGTGGCGCTTGTGCCGTTTCAATTCTAGGCGCCTGAATTGATCATTATTAACCCCTTCACGCCCAGATCTTTCCTTTGCTATAAAAAATTGTATGTTGTCGAGCCATAAAATTACAAAAAGTAGCTAAATATACCAAATTAGTTAGTGGACAAGGATACTAAATAGGACATATCTATAAAAACATTGCTTATATTCACTAAAAATTGTCTAATGGTACCCAAATTACAGTGGAAATTACGTTAATAATACAGTTACAGATTTAATTCCCCTGTCCCCTCCCCACACCAGCAACTTGGACACCGATGTTCTCACGTGGCTGCGGTGTCAGCTGGCCGAGGCAACCAACCTGCACGACCGCTCATCGGTGGCACAGCTGCACGAAACACTCCGCTGCGTACAGCTGTTCGATGGAAAGGTGTGTGTGTTGACCTTGTTGTATTTACCTAGTTGTTTTACCTGGTTGTGTTTACCTTGTTGTGTTTACCTTGTTGTGTTTACCTTGTTGTGTTTACCTGGGTGTGTTTACCTGGTTGTGTTTACCTAGTTGTGTTTACTTAGTTGTGTTTACCTAGTTGTGTTTACCTTGTTGTGTTTACCTGGGTGTGTTTACCTAGTTGTGTTTACCTTGTTGTATTTACCTTGTTGTGTTTACCTAGTTGTGTTTTACAGAGAGAGAGAGGAGGAAAGGGGGGTAGAGAGAGAGAGAGAGAGAGAGAGAGAGAGAAGCAGCTTATTAACATTGTAAGACATGACTCGCTACCAAGTTGTGTGTATTTATCTAGTTGTGTTTACCTAGTTGTGTTTTCCAGGGCCTGAGCTACACTTGTGTGGTCCCGTCTCCGTATCTACATTTATCCAGTCTTTCTTTCAATTGGTGCACATTCATTGCCGATATCACCTCCTCATTTAGTCCATTCCAATGTGTTAGTGTGTGTGTGTTTTGATATTTTATTTTATTTTTTTCTATATTGTGTGCAACAGTGGTATGAGTGTGAAAGTCAATGGTTAATATACTCTGCTAATTAAAACACAGGGACAGCATGACTTTCAAGGATGATCCCTTATATAGTCTTTGTGTCACCCCTGGGCAGAGAACAGCTGGTGAGGAGCCTGATAATGATCCCTTATATAGTCTTTGTGTCACCCCTGGGCAGAGAACAGCTGGTGAGGAGCCTGATAATGATCCCTTATATAATCTGTGTCACCCCAGGGCAGAGAACAGCTGGTGAGGAGCCTGATAATGATCCCTAATATAGTCTTTGTGTCACCCCAGGGCAGAGAACAGCTGGTGAGGAGCCTGATCGACGACTACCGCACGCGCTCCCCTTACGTGGCCTACCTGGTGCGCAGTCGCCAGGGCCTCCTCACCACCATAGCCCACCTGGAGAAGTGAGTGCCGGGGTGTTCCTGTATTAAAACGCTAAACATGCCTCACCCAATCATTCATATAGTATTGATATCTTAACCTGACTCATTTTCCAAGGAACAACAGGTACCTATAGTTGTGGGTAGCTTCCTTATTTTCTTATGTTCTAGCTTCCTTATTTCCTTATGTTCTTATGTTCTAGCTTCCTTATCTTCTTATGTTCTAGCTTCCTTATTTTCTTATGTTCTAGCTTCCTTATTTTCTTATGTTCTAGCTTCCTTATTTTCTTATGTTCTAGCTTCCTTATTTTCTTATATTCTTATGTTCTAGCTTCCTTATGTTCTTGTGTTCTAGCTTCCTTATTTTCTCATGTTCTTATGTTCTAGCTTCCTTATTTTCTTATGTTCTAGCTTCCTTATTTTCTCATGTTCTTATGTTCTAGCTTCCTTATTTTCTTATGTTCTAGCTTCCTTATTTTCTTATATTCTTATGTTCTAGCTTCCTTATTTTCTTCTTATGTTAACCAGGACGGAAGACAGGAACTACCACGTGTAGGTCTCACGGCCTCTTGTAGCTTCCTTATGTTCTTATGACTAATGTGCTGAAGGCTTTGCATTGACGATTCCTGTTGTATGTGTCGCCAGGCTGTTGTCGTTTATCAAGGCAGACTCTAACTTTGCTTTGACATTTACATCCACATTATCTACCTTGCTTTGATGGATCCCTGTCTCTGCTCCGCCAGGCTGTTGTCGCGGATCAAGGCGGACTCCCTGGTGGTGATGTCCTCCATCGTGGGCGTGTGCGTGCGTATGTTCCTGGAGCGGCGGGAGCACTGCCTCGGCCGCTTCACCCGCGACTTCACAATCCTGACCGTGCCCGACGAGAAGGTGCAGCTGGTCGAGAACTTCCTCACGCAGCTGCACTCTGAGCTGGAGCGAGACCCCATGTGGATCAGTGCGTGTCTTGTGCTTTGTTGGGTGGATGTTTGTGGACTAATGTAGCCTACCGTCAATAACACTATAGTCGCCACTGCACTAATGTCGCCACGCGTCATATATTATATTATGGATTTTAGCATCACTACAGGGCAGGGATGCTCGAAAATCCCTCGTAAGGGACAACTTACGAGTGTATGGCTACAATAACCTTACGAGGGTGGGCTGAGGGAGATGCTCGTACCGAGCCGTCACTCCCGTACGGTTATCGGTGGCCTCTGGGTGGGGAATATAGGGATATTCTAGGGATATGTGTGGGAAAATTCTGCTAACCAATCACAGAGCAGCGCCTCGCATGACGCGGCTTTATCTAGCCAATCATCATGCTCTCAGCTGTCAGGGAGCCCGATAAATAAATTTAAAGAGACTTCAAATGCCGCTGTTGTGCTAAATTCGGCCTCTTTCGGAAATCGTCCCGCGGACGCTTATTTAACCTAAATAACTCTACAAAACTTAACACAAACCTATCATAAACCTTACCTAACCTAAACCAGACCTAAACATAACTTAACATAAACCTAAAAACTATGTTTGCCGGTGTTGAGCTAAGATCGGCTGATTTCCGAAATAGGGCCGATTTTAGCTCACTATCGCCAGAATGTTACGATAATACATAGCTGCCACATTAGCCTTTCAGCGTAATATTCTCCCACTGATTACTACAGAGACGTACCCAGGGTATACCTTGATGCGCTGATCATAGGTTCGAGTCTCGCGTGCCCAAAATTAGTATCTATAGACCACTGCTGGCCCGCGCCGTACGTATGCCGTATCCGTGGCCCTGGCGGTACTCTGTTATAGTGGACGAGAACTGCGCGTTCGCTCTTTAGGTCAGACAAGACACACGGGGGGGCTAACACCTCACTGTGACACACGTGACACTTGTGTGCAAGGATAGTATAACTTTATAATATCCTTGCTTGTGTGTATACATGCGTGTGTACTAGTACGTCAGACATTTGATACCACCACCACCACCACCGCATCATTATAGCTGCCAAACTTGTATGATGAACTATACGTTTTGATTCAAGAAGTCGACCGATATATATATTTAATATATAGGTTTGCCCTGATATGAATTTATTACAAGTACTATAGGTATTGTATGTTAAATATGATATATATGGAGTCAATGAAGCAATAAACACATCACATTTCAAACAGGCAAGCATGAAATGGCTATAATACACAATAAACATAAAGTATAGTGATACAACTTGTAATTTATTGTTTGTTGATCTCTAGCCGCTTCAAATTTCACTCCCTTAGGGAGTTAAGGGTGCTCCCGACCACCCTTAGCCTCGCGGTCCCGTAGCGAGTGAAAAAACGGTTTGAGCATCTCCCTTAGAGGCGCTACGAGGTAAAAGTCCCTTAGGGTAATACTTACGGGCCTGTAACTCTTTCGAGCATCTCTGCCCAGATTTGTATGTGACACTAAAGAGGCATGCACAGTACAGTCAAACCTCTCATATTCGGACTAATTGGGCCAAGGAGTGGTCCGAGTAATGCAAGGATCCGAATAATGGGGAGATATGTGTAAAAAAAAAAGGGGAAAAAAAAGAAAAGAAAAAAAGTATAGGTGAATATATAGCTAGGAAATTTCGACCCCTGAAAAAAAAAAAAAAAAAAAAAAAAAAAAAAAAAAAATTACGAATAAGAGAAGTTTTCCAGTAGTTTATATTATGTCCCTGTCTTCAGTGGCACATACACGTCTGTAGTGATGCTAAAAAAGCCAAAAATCCGTAATATATATGGCGCCTGGCAACATTAATGCAGGGGCGACTAAAGTGTTATTGACTAGTTTGTAATTTGAAGTTATATACTCTTACTAGATTCTGTAACCCTTGCTTATATTCTGTGTCATTATCATTATATCAGCCTGTCCTGCTTGGTGTTATTCATGGATATTTACAGGAACTACCATGTGTAGGTCTCACGGCCTCTTGTAGCTTCCTTATTTTCTAGCTTCCTTATGTTCTTATGTTCTTATATTCTAGCTTCCTTATTTTCTTATGTTCTTATGTTCTAGCTTCCTTATTTTCTTATGTTCTAGCTTCCTTATTTTCTAATGTTCTTATATTCTAGCTTCCTTATTTTCTTATGTTCTTATATTCTAGCTTCCTTATTTTCTTATGTTCTTATGTTCTAGCTTCCTTATTTTCTTATGTTCTTATGTTCTAGCTTCCTTATTTTCTTATGTTCTTATATTCTAGCTTCCTTATTTTCTTATGTTCTTATGCTCTAGCTTCCTTATTTTCTTATGTTCTTATATTCTAGCTTCCTTATTTTCTTATGTTCTAGCTTCCTTATTTTCTTATGTTCTAGCTTCCTTATTTTTTTATGTTCTTATGTTCTAGCTTCCTTATGTTCTTATGTTCTTATGTTCTAGCTTCCTTATTTTCTTATGTTCTTATGTTCTAGCTTCCTTATTTTCTTATGTTCTAGCTTCCTTATTTTCATGTTTTTATGTTCTAGCTTCCTTATGTTCTTATGTTCTAGCTTCCTTATTTTCTTATGTTCTTATGTTCTAGCTTCCTTATGTTCTTATGTTCTTATGTTCTAGCTTTCTTATGTTCTTATGTTCTTATGTTCTAGCTTTCTTATGTTCTTATGTTCTAGCTTTCTTATGTTCTTATGTTCTTATGTTCTAGCTTTCTTATGTTCTTATGGCTGTTTCACGCATTCCTGCTGGTACAGGTGTCATGACGGTTATCCCCTGCCTCCCCCACGCAGGCAGCACCCGGGACCAGCTGGACGCCGCGGAGCTGGTGTTGGAGCGCGTGGTCATGTCCCACATCTACATCCACGCGCTCTACCCCAACGGTGACGGTGACGTGTCCAGAGACCAGTGAGTCTTTACTGCCACTTGCTATTGTCTTTTTCTTCAAATCCTCTGAGGGCTTCTTCCATGATCTGGTTCACAAACAGGGTGGTAAATGATTGGAATGGACTCGGTCATCAGGTGGTCAATGCGGAGTCTATAGGGGTCTTTCAAAGGAGTCTGGATAAATTCATGGATCGGGAAGAGAGGTGGATGTAGGTAGTTAAGTAATAGGAACTACCTCGTGTAGGTCTCACGGCCTCTTGTAGCTTCTTTATTTTCTTATGTTCTTATATCAGGTTGTTCCATTGTCTCTGGTGCATTGTTAGTCTTTGCAGGTCCATCTTCTACTTTTTGCAGCTGTTCAGGGGTTGTTTTTTCTCCCGATGCTCATTCATTGCAGACTTTTCATGCCTTTCCTTGATTTCAACGGCCTTCTCCTTAGATGAAAGCAAGGAAATAGGGAAAAACTTAAAGGAGACTGGTTCACAAATAGGGTAGTAAATGATTGGAATGGACTCAGTCGTGGGGTAGTTAGTGCGGAGTCAATAGGGAGTTTTAAAAGGAGGCTGGACAATTTCATGGGTGGGGATGAAAGGTGGATGTAGTAGTGTTAAGTAACAGGAACTACCACGTGTAGGTCTCGCGGCCTCTTGTAGCTTCCGTATTTTCTTATGTTCTTAGTAGACTAGTTATTACAAGCATATAAATTCTATTCATTACAGTGTAGTGTATTACATAGGCATTTTCTCTGTACGTACATCAAGGACAAATGTTTGATTCCTTGCAGGGTGTTGCACGAGCACATGAAGAAATTGGCGGTTGTGATCACGCCCACCCACAAGGACCTCAGGATACCCAAGGTGAGCTGGCTTCTCCTTGGTCAAATCTCTATGCATCTTTTTTTTCTTCTACGTTTTAGCCTGTAGCGCCTGTAGGCTTATGGAGAGTCGTGATGTTGATCGATCTCGCCCGTTGGTGGCGCAGGCTGGATTTTTAGTGACACCTGTAGTCTTAGGTGAAGATCCTGTTTTCTCTGATGTTCGGATTTTCAGTTTAGATCAGTTTCAGATCTGTGTGCTTGCATCTGCTGTGTCTTGCATACATTGGTTTAAAGGTACCCAGAACACTATTTCATTTTCTTATTCAGATCTACAGTAAACCCTCGCTGTACAGGACAGTTTAGGGGCAGTTCTGGGACGGTTATATTCAGATCTACAGTAAACCCTCGCTGTACAGGACAGTTTAGTGGCAGTTCTGGCAAGGTTATATTCGGGTCCGTTTTAGCGAGGGGTTACTGTATGTCATTTTGGTAAGCTGTCAGCCTCACAGTGTTGTCTCTGTGCCCCCCACCAGCTGTACCAGTATGAGTGTCCGTGGCCCAGTGCACAGGCCGAGATTGTGAGCATCAGCGCGTACAAGACTCCCGCGGACAAGCTGCAGTGTGTGGTGAGGGCGGCCCAGACCATCATGAACCTCCTCTCCCTCGCCCACGACCAGTCTGTGCCCGCTGCCGACGACTTCATGCCCGTGCTGGTCTACGTTCTCATCAAGGTAAGGAGCCCGCAAACCCAGGGCCGTTTCTTACTATGTACAGTAGAACCTCTCGTATTCGGACCCTCATTATTCGGACTTTGACATTATTCGGACCTCCTCCTTTTTTTTTTTTTTTTTTTTTTTTTTTTTTATTTATTTTTTTAGGGGGTCGAAATTTCCTAGCTATATATGGAGAATGTATGGATGCTATATATGTATGTAATGCTATATATGGACACCTAGAATTTTTTTTTTTTTTTCTTTTTTTTTTTTTTAGGGGTCGACATTCCCTAGCTATACACAATTTTTTTATTTTTTTATTTTTTTATTTTTTTAATTTTTTAATTTTTATTATACATATCCCCCCATTATTCGGATCCTTGCATTACTCGGACCACTCCTTGGCCCAATTAGTCCGAATATGAGAGGTTTTCCTGTATATGTGAACTACACGGTTGCACAGGGCCCCTGAAGCCACCAAGGGCCCCCAAGCTGCTATTATTTGCTATTTTTTTTGTATCAAGTCTCTTTTCCTCTTAAAGTGCACCAGATTGATGCATTTAAATATTTAATGCGTGCCCCCGGACCACCTTAGAGGGCTTGGAATCCCCCCACCATAGTTTTATAAAATAAGGCCCCAAACACCATTTCGTATAGGGCCCCAAAAGGCTAGAAACGACACTGCTTAATCTTCACCCCAGGTTGGCTGTGTGTATGACAATGGAGCAAAAAAGGCAACTGAAAACTTATTAAAGAAAATATGTTTTTTTTACTAAAATTCCAAGGCCCTGCGGATTTTTTGGGATTTTTAAAATTTCAGATCCTTATAAAAATTGGTCCACAGTTTTTTTGGGGCACGCTGAATACGAATCTGGCGTCAGTTTCTTTCTCTTTCTCTCTTTCTTTTGTTGATTCAATATCAGAATTGTATACAGTAGGCTATTTCGGATAAGTACCTTGGGTTATGTTCGGTAGCCATGAAAGGCAATCCATCTAGTAGAGGGACACTTTTTTTTCTTTTGTTTTGTGTTTATGTGGTTAATTTCCCGAGCTAATGAGTTCCTCCCATGTTCAGGCCAAATGTTCTTCTTATGTTCTCATGTTCTAATGTGTTCCTCCCGTGGTCAGGCCAAATGTTCTTATGTTCTTATGTTCTAATGTGTTCCTCCCGTGTTCAGGCCAAATGTTCTTCTTATGTTCTCATGTTCTAATGAGTTCCTCCCGTGTTCAGGCCAAATGTTCTTCTTATGTTCTTATATTCTTATGTTCTAATGTGTTCCTCCCGTGTTCAGGCCAAATGTTCTTATGTTCTCATATTCTAATGTGCTCCTCCCGTGTTCAGGCCAAATGTTCTTCTTATGTTCTAATGCGTTCCTCCCTTAATCAGGCCAAATGTTCTTATGTTCTAATGTTCTAATGCATTCCTCCCGTGTTCAGGCCAAATGTTCTTCTTATGTTCTTATGTTCTAATGCGTTCCTCCCTTAATCAGGCCAATCCCCCCGCCCTGATGTCCACGGTGCAATACGTGAACCTGTTCTTTGAGACGCGGCTGAAGGGCGAGGACCAGTACTGGTGGACACAGTTCTGCGCCGCCATCGAGTTCATCAAGACCATGGACTACCACCTCTGACGGGTCTCGGACGTGTCGCGTACCGGACAGTGTGTGTGCCATTACTACCAAGGTGAGAACCAGGGCTGTAACCTCTGTTCTAAAATGGGGTAAATTTTCAGATGAACACCGAACTTCCTTTGGTGGACGAAACAAATTTTTTTTCTGGTAAGTTTTGATGTGTTTTGAATTATTCTGCTAACTGTTTCTGTTGCAAATCATGTTTGTTTTCTTTTTTTCCCCAACAAGAGTGACAAAAGACGAAACAAATTGAACCTAACCTAACCTAACCTAACCTAACCTAACCTATACCTAACCTAACCTAACCTAACCTAACCTATACCTAACCTAACCTAACCTATACCTAACCTAACCTATACCTATACCTAACCTAACCTATACCTATACCTAACCTAACCTAACCTAACCTTTAACCTAACCTAACCTTACCTATACCTAACCTAACCTATACCTAACCTAACCTAACCTAACCTAACCTTTACCTAACCTAACCTAACCTAACCTATACCCTATACCTAACCTAACCTATACCTAACCTAACCTAACCTTTACCCTATACCTAACCTAACCTAACCTAACCTCTAAAAAAGAAAGAAAAAAAATAGATTTGCGACCGAAACGGTTAGCAGATTAATGCAAAACACGTCAAAACTCACCCGAAAAAAATAGTTTCGTCCTCCAAAGTGCATTCGGTGTTCATCTGAAATAATACCTAAAATGTGATTATCTCTTGGATATACAAGTTATTTTTTCACTACTGGGTGATAGGGAAGACAGCACAAAGAGTCTATAGTGGTGGAGTCTATGGTGGAGGACTGAAGGGAAAATGGTATATTGACTGGTCTCTCATTCTTAGGGCTGTGTCTGATATTATGGTTTATATTATTCAAGTATTTTGTGTCGTAACTGTGATGCCAGACAGCAAAGAAATGCTCAAGTCGCTTTTTGACATACGTTGGAAATTCTAAAAAAAAATATTCATGACAGGAATCTTCTTGAACAGGAAACTGGTTAGGGTGTATATTGTATGATTTTGATATTTATAAAGTATATGCAAAGTATAAATAGTCTTGTAAATGACTTTCCAAGCATAATAATGTATTGTTCAGGTGAAAGAAGGTATTTTTAGTATATACAGTTACCTACTATTAATTAAATCCGCCTCTGAGACCTCTCCCACACAAGCCAAACCTGAAAGTTTACATTCCACCTTATCTGTTGGGTACTACTTCTATAGGCTATTAGTTTTAACGAGGCAAAAATTCCATTCTGTCTTAACCCCTTCACGCCCAGATCTTTCCTTTGCTATAAATCATTGTCTGTTGTTAGCCATAAAATTACGAAAAAGCAACTGAATATACCAAATGAGTTAGTCAACAAGGATACTAAATAGGTCACATCTATAAAACATTGCTTATATTCATTAAAATCGTCTAATGGTACCCAAATTACAATGGAAATTACGTTCTGGGTCGCAAGGGGTTAAAGTCTCATGCTTAAAATCATGCCTCTGTTTACCTGATAATATGGATAACTATGATAAAATACAACTGAAATTTATAAGAAGCATAGTATTCCCTTCTCCTGGCATCAAATATCAGTCAGTAAGCAGCAAGGGGTCAGGATTTTTCGCCTCGTAAAAAACCCAGAGTATAGTTAGTACAGTAAATTGTTAAGACAGCTTCCATGGACATCGCTTGGCTGGGGTGGAACTGACTCACAGGTGAACTATTTAGCCTTTTTGGTCAGTCTGTTTCGTGCATAGATTTCAGATTATAATGGTGGTATGATTCAACTGTCTAAATATTCTTAACCCCTTCACGCCCAGATATTTCCTTTGCTATGTGAAACTGTCTGTTGTTAGCCATAAAACTACGAAAAAGTAACTAAATAAACCAAATTAGCTAATGGACAAGGATATTAAACAGGTCACATCTATAAAATATTGCTTATAGTTACTAAAAATCGTCTAATGGTACCCAAATTACAATGGAAATCACGTTCTGGGTCTCAAGGGGTTAATGGCTACTATTTAAACCATATTATGACATTTATTTGGCCACTAAATACACTTATCTGATTTGTGATCTAATGAACTGGACTAATATCAGTATTTATTCATCCGTTATGTATGTGTTTATTTATTACGTTTCATTTCACGTGGAAGATACAAAGTCTATATCGGAGGACCAAACAACCCTTGTGTAGCTAACCGCTTGATGTGATACTCATACCTTATATTTTTGTAGTGCGCATCACCAAAGAAAAATACGAACACCCTCTAAAATTTCCTGGTCAGGGCATTGAGAAGGGGAAGATGGAAGGACATTGTGTGCTTCTGGCTTGCAAGATGTTCAGTTCATTCACCTTGTTGACGTATAAGAACATAAAAACATAAGAAAATAACACTTGCTTAACTACTACTCACTTACTTAACACTACCTACATCCACCTTTCATCCCCATCCATAACACTGTCTAGCCTCTTTTGAAAACTCCCTAATGACTCCACACTCACTACCCCATGACTGAGTCCATTCCAATCATTTACCACCCAATTTGTCTTACTTAACACTATCTATACCTAACACTACCTGCATCCACCTTTCATCCCCATCCATAACACTGTCTAGCCTCCTTTGAAAACTCCCTAATGACTCCACACTCACTACCCCATGACTGAGTCCGTTCCAATCATTTACCACCCTATATGTCTTACTTAACACTATCTATACATAACACTACCTACATCCACCTTTCATCCCATCCATAACACTGTCTAGCCTCCTTTTGAAAACTCCCTAATGACTCCACACTCACTACGAAACAAGGAATTACAAGTGATCGAATTAGAACGTCATCTTGCAAGAAACCAAAAGCATATCACTGGGTTTGTGTTAGTGTGGCTGGCAACATAGAGGAAGGAAGGGGAGAGGAGTAGAGGGGAGTCGTCCTTAAACCCTTTCTGCAGTAGTGCTTCCATTGGCATTGATTGGTGGCTTGCTGGTCCGTTCGTTGCCTACACCTCTGCTTTGATTTCAAGACACTGTCCCGGAACCTGGCTGTGTGCATTGCTTACGCCTGGCAGCCTAAGAGAGCGTTGCCATGCGTAAGGAAGTCTGTCCTAATTTGGAAGTGCCTCGGAGGTCTTGTACGATTGATAAACATGTATTTGAATAGTTACGTATCTCTCATATCACTGCATTTAGATATTTATTCCCTATTTATCGTGTCGTGTTATTTTGATTGGTCACTAAATGTGCTTAAATCCGTAGGCTGTAGTGCATGTGTATTGCATGTTAGATGTACATAAGCACGTCAATGTGATCTGCTGTATTGAGGTAGTCACGCTGTATTCAAGTAGCTTCATTTTGTAGGCTTGCTCCTCGTCTAAGCACAGGTGATGGGTGGGCAGTGTGTTGTGATGGCTGCCCAGTGTCCAAGGCGCCAGGGAACCAAGGATTGTATATAGAGATCCTTGAGGGCAGCCAACACATGAGGGACGTAGCCTTTGCATAAGAGCATAGGAACATAAGGAAGCTACACATAAGAACATAAGAAAATAAGGAAGCTACAAGAGGACTTCTAAGAATAAAGAAAGGGAGGTGGGCCAAAAAAACAGTACGTAGATAGAGAGCATAAGAACATAAGAGCATAAGAACATAAGAGCATAAGAACATAAGAGCATAAGAACATAAGGAAGCTACAAGAGGCCGCGAAACCTACACAAGGTAGTTCCTGTTCCGGCTTTGTAATGCTGACACTATTGGCACTGGTTTAGGCTTAAGGGATTAGATTTACAGGGACATATTGGAGGTGTTATAATAATAATAATAATAATAATAATTTTAGTATCGCCCGGAGGCATATAGACAAAAAAAAGCAACAACAACAAGACAAGAGTTAACTTAAGTACTAGAGCAAAACAAACCACCATAATATAGGCACATTAGGGGAAGATAATACCAAAGTGCAAAGTTATGTATTATTGGGAAGTACAGTAGATGGATGTTACAGTGCATAAAGGTTGTGTTGGGAAGTACAGTAGATGTTACAGTGCATAAAGGTTGTGTTGGCAAGTACAGTAGATGTTACAGTGCATAAAGGAAGTGTTGGGAAGTACAGTAGATGTTACAGTGCATAAAGGTTGTGTTGGCAAGTACAGTAGATGTTACAGTGCATAAAGGAAGTGTTGGGAAGTACAGTAGATGTTACAGTGCATAAAGGAAGTGTTGGGAAGTACAGTAGAGGTTACAGTGCATAAAGGAAGTGCTGGGAAGTACAGTAGATGTTACAGTGCATAAAGGTTGTGCTGGGAAGTACAGTAGATGTTACAGTGCATAAAGGTTGTGTTGGGAAGTACAGTAGAGGTTACAGTGCATAAAGGAAGTGTTGGGAAGTACAGTAGAGGTTACTGTGCATAAAGGAAGTGTTGGGAAGTACAGTAGAGGTTACAGTGCATACAGGAAGTGTTGGGAAGTACAGTAGATGTTACAGTGCATAAAGGAAGTGGAGAAGGAAACCAGTAGTGCCATTTAATGAAGGAAATGAGGCTTGATTTATTCACTATTATTCAATTTATTCATATTAATTAGGAAGGATTTATGGACTAGACAGATTTTTTTTTTCTGTTTATTGTTTTTGCATTACATAGTTAATAAATAGAACCATCATTAGACCAGCATGTACAGAGGTCAAGCTATAGGGAGAGAAGTCCTGATGATGATGATGGTCTTCCTTGTTGAAATCCCTGCTAAGTGTCAGGCAGCTAGGGCACTGCAGTCATTGTCGGTGGAATGAGATGTACCGAGATCAATGAGAACGGCGTTGTTTCCGGTAGCTTCCCTTGCCTTGAGAAATGTATGCATTTTGACCGTAACTGCAAGAGATGGACGTCATATAAACACTATTTTCCACTTCCATTCCCAATTTGTGTTCTTCCCCCAACAAATACACATCCTTCCTCTGATCTAACCCTACGGCTATAATGTTGCGTTCCTTTCCCCTTCCCTCACCGTTTCACTCTCGCTATAACCTCTCCCCTTCATTATGCTTTGCCATAGTGCCATATGACCTCTGATGTCTGGCACATTTTCACTTTTTTTTGGCCTAGTACATAAAAATAACTTCCATAACATTAACATTATCTTCATTCTACCCAAATATAACTTCCATTTTTTTATCCTATTACTCAACTTAACTGTATTCAATTTACATCACTACTTTCATACATACATACATATATACATACATACATTAAATCAATCAATTCACTTGCCTTGAGAAATGTATGCATTGTCACCGTAACTGCAAGAGATGGACGTCATATAAACACTATTTTCCGCTTCCTGTTCTGAACTCATGCCCTTTTCTGGCCTTTAATTCTGAACTCATGCCCTTTTCTGGCCTTTAATTCTGAACTCATGCCCTTTTCTGGCCTTTAATTCTGAACTTATGCCCTTTTCTGGCCTTTAATTCTACTCATGCCCTTTTCTGGCCTTTAATTCTGAACGCATGCCCTTTTCTGGCCTTTAATTCTAAACGCATGCCCTTTTCTGGCCTTTAATTCTAAACTCATTCCCTTTTCTGACCTTTAATTCTAAACTCATGCCCTTTTCTGGCCTTTAATTCAAACTCATGCCCTTTTCTGGCCTTTAATTCTAAACTCATGCCCTTTTCTGGCCTTTAATTCTAAACTCATGCTCTTTCTGGATGTACAGTACGTATACATTTGCATTGTATTTTGTGATGCCTCCACTACCTTACTTTCTGCTTTGCTACAGGTAAAAAGAAGAGATATTATGTTATACCCACAAGGACTATAAAGCTTGCATGTTTGTATAGACCTAGGCCGCCTGTAGACTTTGTGTTATAATATTAAGTTTTTGTTATGCTATTTTGATGGTAAAAAAAAGGTTGCAGTGATGTTCTTGTGTAGCTTATTATTATTATTGATTCATCTTTACTTTTCTTGCATGTGAATTCTAGATCAAAATTTCATACCAGATTTTATACCTTTTTCCAGAATTACTGCATGTATTACAGTTAGCGTAAAGTGACCTCATAGCATGTTGTTATAGCACGGGGCTTTGTACTTCTGTAACACACACACACACACACACACACACACCTCCAGGCAATAGCAACACATAATTCCTCTGATGCAGACAGACAGTTAGTGAGCAGTACATTTGTATACCTATTAAGACACCCAATATGACCCAATTTGAGTGTTCATCATCTCCCTACCCAGTGACCTACCCATCCCCAGACTACCTCAGTGACCTGTCTTGACCTGTCGTGACCTTGACCTTATATATAGTGAAAGGTCCTCCCATGACTTACATAGGAGTAGCTCTTCATTCAGGAAACTTCACAGTGATGCAAGAAACTTTTCCGTTGACGTTCATAGTTTCTCTCCCTAGTCTTGATTTTGTTGTGATTTTGATTCTGTGTGTCTCCTTGTGTTCTTGTCTGATCTTTCTTCTCTATTTTGATTCTGTGTGTCTCCTTGTGTCTCTTTTCTGATGTTTCTTCTCTATATTTTGATTCTGTGTGTCTCCTTGTGTCTCTTTTCTGATGTTTCTTCTCTTTATTTTGATTCTGTGTGTCTCCTTGTGTCTCTTTTCTGATGTTTTTTCTCTTTATTTTGATTCTGTGTGTCTCCTTGTGTCTCTTTTCTGATGTTTTTTCTCTTTATTTTGATTCTGTGTGTCTCCTTGTGTCTCTTTTCTGATGTTTTTTCTCTTTGTTTTGATTCTGTGTGTCTCCTTGTGTCTCTTTTCTGATGTTTTTTCTCTTTATTTTGATTCTGTGTGTCTCCTTGTGTCTCTTTTCTGATGTTTCTTCTCTTTGTTTTGATTCTGTGTGTCTCCTTGTCTCTCTTTTCTGATGTTTCTTCTCTTTATTTTGATTCTGTGTGTCTCCTTGTGTCTCTTTTCTGATGTTTCTTCTCTTTGTTTTGATTCTGTGTGTCTCCTTGTGTCTCTTTTCTGATGTTTCTTCTCTTTATTTTGATTCTGTGTGTCTCCTTGCTCTCTTTTTCTGATGTTTCTTCTCTTTATTTTGATTCTGTGTGTCTCCTTGTCTCTCTTTTCTGATGTTTCTTCTCTTTATTTTGATTCTGTGTGTCTCCTTGTCTCTCTTTTCTGATGTTTCTTCTCTTTATTTTGATTCTGTGTGTCTCCTTGTCTCTCTTTTCTGATGTTTCTTCTCTTTATTTTGATTCTGTGTGTCTCCTTGTGTCTCTTTTCTGATGTTTCTTCTCTATATTTTGTTGTGATTTTGATTCTGTGTGTCTCTTTGTTTCTCTATTCTTTTCTTTCTTCCTTTTATTTTGATTCTGTTTCTCCTTGTGTCACTTTTCTGATCTTCCGTCTCTTTATTTTGATTCCGTATGTCTCTCATGTCTCCTTGTCACTGGTTTTTTTTAATCTTCCGTATTTATATTTTGATTCCGTATGTCTCCTTTGTCACTGTTCTGATCTTTCTTACCCTGATTTAGTTTGTTCATTATGGTCCATTGTTCTCTCAGTGGTGTAATCTTTTCTGTACATCCTAATTCAATTTACAAAAACCTCTCTAGCTTTCTAATTGTACATATTACCACATCCGTTTATTTAAGTCCATGAGATTTCGAATAGGAAGGTCATTTCCACCTGTTCTGTATAATATACGTATATACAGCAGCTCACTTGTCATGCAGAGTATACAGTCAGATATAGTCTTTACAAAATATGCTAGTGATACAGAATAAAGGAAAACTAATAAAAAGAAATTCCTATGCCAGAGTCTTTTTTCATGTCATTTGATATCATAAAGGTTATTTGGTCACATTTTCTCCTGCTGTGGTAAACTTTTCCTCATTTCATCACCATGTATGTACCTCCCACAGTGTATCTGTATGGGGTGCAGTCAGTTCGTACGCAAGTTGTTTCGTACACCAGTAGATTCGTACACCAAAAAGTTGTTAAGTAGTCTATATGAAACCCTAGTCGTTTCCTACACTCAGCTCAGAGTTTAACCTGATCACTATAGAGTTACGAAACGACACCAGGTATGTACGAAAAAACTCAAAATCAGTGTACGAAACAACTAACAAAACCTGGGTACGAAACAACTTGTGTACGAAACTCCCTGTAACCATCTGTATCACGTGCCCTCAGTGTTAGTGGCTGTGGTAGTAATGGGATGCCCTGCGGAGGGAGTATTATGACGGCAGCAACTGGTGCCTCCCTACCGTCAATAACACTATAGTCGCCACTGCACTAATGTCGTCAGGCAAATTTTATAGGCAAATATTACATAACTATAGTGTTATTGACGGTAAGTGAGGCAGCAGCTCGGGGGGACAGAGGTTGTGCGGGCCAGGCTGTTGGTCATAAAGAACTGTACGGATTGATTTCTAGACATACCTTATGCTTATAACCCAATACATGTCGCATATGTTTTTATATAGATATAAAGCGAAGTACGTATTTCTCTATTGATGTAATCCATTGTCTTGTATGTAGGTTCTTCATTTTCCCTTATACGGGAAGCAGAATTTTCCAAAGTAACAAATTCAAAGTGGCTTATTTAGATGTGCTAGGACGGAGTTTTTTTTGTACGCCATAAATAAGTACGTATTCATATCCTTTAATAACTCTTCTTTCTCGTTGAAACCAAAGGCTGAACAAGTTTTAGTAACTCATAAGTATTGTTTATATTGACACAAACTGACGGATCTCTTGCCCAGGTGAAAAGTTTGTCCCTATCAAGTTGTAGGTCAAGATTATGCAAATATTTTTGTATTTGTCGTTTCTTTATCATGTGATGTGCTTCTCCCTCGGGCCTTCTCCCTCCCCCCTCCACCACTATGCATTCTTATACCCCTATTCAGGACACACACACACACACACACTTTTCTGGCCTTTAATTATGAACTTATGCCCTTTTCTGGCCTTTAATTCTGAACTCATGCCCTTTTCTGGCCTTTAATTCTGAACTCATGCCCTTTTCTGGCCTTTAATTCTGAACTCATGCCCTTTTCTGGCATTTAATTCTGAACTCATGCCCTTTTCTGGCCTTTAATTCTGAACTCATGCCCTTTTCTGGCCTTTAATTCTGAAATATATCTTAGAAAGAACCCCTATAAATACATAGATTGACATAGACAGGACCACACGAGTATAGCTTAGGCCCTATATGCTACACCTAGGTAAACACACACACACTCCCACCCACCCACACCCACACCCACACCCACACCAGCTTCCTCCCTTCTCTAGGCTATAGTGAACTGTTCTTCCTGTCTTGAAATATTGGTCTCTAGTCAGTCACGCTGATTAGAGTATTAGGACAAATTAGAAGTGCTCATGATGACTAACAAGCAGTATGTACTATAATCATACTATAGACAAGCAATCCATTTATTTCTATATACGTATATATTTTTTATTTTGTACATTTTTACCACCGAAAGTATATTTTAATTGGAAGGAATGTCCAGGTTTTCTCCGGTGTGGCCTGTATTGTCTCTCTGGGTTAAGTCACCCTGAAAAATAGTACACATCTATGTTTATACATTAGCTAACAGAGGCCTGACAGTGTTTAGTTGTAGGAAGCTTGTGTGTGTATGTATAGTGGTGTGCGGTGACCCTATGCTGCTGGTCGTGAGGCGAAGAGTTTTCCCTCGGACAAACACGCCTATAGTCTATTTTTTTTAACAAGGCAAAAATTCCATGCTATCTTAAGGTCTCATGCTTAAAATGATGCCTATGTTTACCTGCTAATAGGGTTAACTATGATAAAATACAACAGAAACTTAGAAGAAGCGTAATATTCCCTTCTAGCATCAAATATCAGTCAGGAAGCAGCAAGGGGTCAGGATTTTTTGCCTCGTTAAAATAAATAGACTATAACAGGGTAGAAACAGACCCAAATCCTACAGCAGTTTTGCCTTGAGTTTCTCTGCACTTCATAGCACAGAGCCTACTCTTCTGTGACTTAGCGTAGATCACCAAGGGGCCACGACAAGCTATCAGTCACCTCCCAGTAAGCTACATGCAGTCACCAAGCCAGCCCACCACCACCAAGTAGTCACCACACGCCACACGGTCACCAAATATAAATAGGTTATCATTTATCGTGAAGCCAAATACTGCAGGTCACCAAATATTAATAGGTCATCATTTATCGGGAAGCCAAATACTCCAGGTCACCAAATATTAAGAGGTCAATGTTTATTGTGAAGCCAAATACTGCAGGTCACCAAATATTAACAGGGGACCTTTTATCATGAAGTCAAATACTGTAGGCTTAGTAATGTCCCTCTGTGAGAAAGCTAAGTATAAAAAAAATGGCCACATACGTTGTGTTACAATATGAACATAAGAAAATAAGGAAGCTACAAGAGGCTGCGAGACCTACACGAGGTAGTTCCTGTAAACGATCGTGTCAAAATAAGACCAGATATGCCGTGTTGTGTCTAATTGCTTGGTGGTTCAACGGTTGTATAGCTGTGGTGTATACAGTGACTGGCTACTTGGTGGTGGTGTGGTGGGTGGGTGGCGGTGTATAGAACGTATATAATTGACTATACACAACAATCTGTGATTTAACATTGTGGTTCCTCAAATATTTTGTTTCTGTGTGGAATACTAGCTGTAATAATAGTAATAATAGTAGTAGTAATCATAATAATACTAATAACATGTATAATGATGGTGTATATAGTGCCAGGCATGCATAACTGTGATGCCGTCTCCATGCTGATGACACAACGCGGTTTTTTTTTATGTCGTACGAGTTCCGTCATAAGTTTTTTCTGTCGTGTAGGTTTTTTTCTGTCATGCAAGGTTGTTTTCTCATGCAAATTCTGTCATGCTAGTTTTTTTTGTCATGTGAGTTCTGTCATACAAGTTTTTTCTGTCATGCAAGGGTTTTTTTTTGTCATGCAAGTTATGTCATACAAGTTTTTTTTCTGTCATGCAAATTATGTCATACAAGTTTTCTGTCAAGCAAGTTGGGCCACTGATTAAAAAGATCTGACAGGGTAGATTGGGTGTATCACAATGTACTATTAGGCTCACGTTCTGTTATTCACGTCTTGTGTTATATTATTCAGGTGGCGAGTCCAGCGTGTGGGGGTGGCGGGGTGGGGGGTTGAGGTCAGGTCAGGGGGGGGCATGGAGGGGGGCATCACAGGTGTCTTCAGCGAGGGGGCAGACAGGGTGGACGTACCTGTCTCGCCTCGTCATTATAAAGTATTGTATATTTAAAGCACTGATGTACATGATGATTGACTATGTAACAATGATGTACTGAGGTAACTATGATGTACTGAGGTAACTATGATGTACTGAGGTAACTATGATGTACTGAGGTAACATGCGGTATGATGAGCTTGGTCTTGTATATGGGAGGCCCGTCACGTGTTACTGGATCATGGAAAGTTTATTTGACAGTATAATTAAAGTGAAATAATCAGTTGTTTGTTGTTTATGATCCTGAATGTCACATATTATTTTTAACGCCTTCACGCCCAGATCTTTCCTTTGCTATATAAAATTCTATGTTGTCGAGCCATAAAATTACGAAAAGTCACTGAATATACCATTTTAGTTAGTGGACAAGGATACTAAACAGGTCATATCTATAAAATATTGCTTATATTTACTTAAAATCGTCTACTGGTACCCAAATTACACTGGAAATTACGTTCTGGGTCTCAAGGGGTTAAGCGTGTGGAGGGAAGGAGGGAGGGAAGAGAGTATTGATTGACTATTAGTGTGGTTTTAAATTGAGGTATTCTATGAACTCAAGAATAATATACAAGATCCTTCTATGAACTATAGACTATTTTTTTTTAACGAGGCAAAAATTTAATTCTATCTTAAGGTTTCATGCTTAAAATTATGCCTATGTTTAAAAGGTAGTATGGTTAACTATGATAAAATACAGCTGAAATTAAGAAGAACCGTAGTATTCCCTTCTCCTGGCATCAAATATCAGTCAGTAAGCAGCAAGGGGTCAGGATTTTTTTGCCTCGTTAAAAAAAATAGACTAATATATGGTAAAGATTGTGTCCAGTGATCAGGCAAGGGGTCAAGTTTCCTGACCTCGCCATGGAAAGACAGGTCATCTTGAGGTCATCTTGATTTCTCACCATCCCACTAATTAAAAAAAAAAAAAAAAATTCATAGCTAATTTTGTAGCTATGGTAAAATGAAATCGGGTGGTAATTAACTGAGAAAATCACACTTATATGTTTAATAAAATAAATATAAATGACATTCTCTGAGTTAATTACCACCCGTGTGTGTGTGTGTAGGTGTGTGTGTGTGTAGGTGTGTGTGTGTGTAGGTGTGTGTGTGTGTGTGTGTGTGTTTTACAAGCGAACGAGGGTGGGTTATGGGAGGGTGATACACACACACACACACACACAGCGTTTAATTCTGGCCTTCCACACTACGCTAACTTTCTTGCCCTGTAGCTACGGTCTAATTTCCTCCAGTCTACAGCCTTAGCCTTGTGTTACTCTCAGTGTTACCAGACTGCTTGCAGGGAGGTGAGGTAGGTCCCTTTTTCTGCCACACACACACACACATATACACACACCTACACAGTCACACACATAGTCACATACACACACACACAGTCACATACACACACATACACACATACACACACACACACAGTCACTCAACACACAGTCACACACACCACATATATACATACACATACACAGTCACACACACCACACACAGTCAAACACACACACAGTCACACACACCACACACAGTCACACACACACACACACAGTTGTTTCCTACTACTATTATTATTATTTGTATTCGCATCATTTTTACATCATTCTACACTTATTATATACACACACACACACAGTCACTCAACACACAGTCACACACACCACACACAGTCACACACACACACAGTTGTTTCCTACTACTATTATCATTATTATTTGTATTCGCATAATTTTTACATCATTCTACACTTATTATATACACTAGTTACGCCTACTAACTTACTACTATCTTACTAACTATCTAACTAAATTAACTAACTAACTATCTTACTAACTTATACCTATAACATTAACAACGTCATTAATTAAGAGTGAACACAGTGATGACATAACATCTTGACTTGTTTCATTACCAAAAATAATAGAACGGTGTGATTGCTACCTAACTCCATTCATTCCATAATTAACACTATTAACATCGCTAATCTATATGGAAGCATCATTACCTAGTCAAAATATTACTTATGTTACCTAAGTTACAGATATAACTAGAAATCTAATGGGTTTTTTGAACTGTACTCTTATATAAGGACGAAGCTAAATGTGAAAGCCTTAGAAATAGGAATCTGAAGGACATATTCTATACTCTGTTTTTTTTTATTAAAGAAGCGAAAAATCCTGCCCCCTTGCTGCTTACTGACTGATATTTGATGCCAGGAGAAGGGAATACTACAGTTCTTCTTAATTTCAGCTGTATTTTATCATAGTTAACCATATTATCAGGTAAACATAGCCATAATTGACTGATATTTGATGCCAGGGGAAGGGAATACTACAGTGCTTCTTAATTTCAGCTGTATTTTATCATAGTTAACCATAGTATCAGGTAAACAGAGGCATCATTTTAAGCATGAGACCTTAAGATAGAATGGAATTTTCGTCTCGTTAAAAAAATAGACTATATCCTACACTATCCTCCCTATCCCTATCTATCCCTAAAATAGTCTATATCCTACACTATCCTCCCTATCCTTATCTATCCCTAAAATAGACTATATCCTACACTATCCTCCCTATCCTTATCTATCCCTAAAATAGACTATATCCTACACTATCCTCCCTATCCCAAAAATAGACTATATCCTAATAAAATTGACTATATCACCGGTCTTTCATCCCTTGTAAGGAAATATAAAGGAATTGTTTTGTAAAGGAATGAGAGAGGATGTGAACTGGTGTGTGTAACTATAGTGTGTGTGTGTGTGTGTGTGTGTGTGACTGTGTGTGTATGTGTGTGTATTCATCTAGTTGTATTTTTTTTCCTTTTTTTTTTTATTCATCTAGTTTTATTTTTTTATATTCTTCTAGCTATATATTTTTTATTAATTTTATTATTCATCTAGTTGTATTGTGTGTGTGTGTGTGTGTGTGTGTGTGTGTGTGTGTGTATATATGTGTGTGTGTGTGTTATGGCTCTGTAGTTATGTTAATTGTCGCTTTCCTTCCCTTCCCTTTTGTCATGTCTCCTCTCCTACCCCCCAATCTAAGTTTCCTGTTCCCTTCCTTTCTCCCCTTCCTTTCTCCCCTTCCTTCTCTTTCCATTTCTATAATACCTCATTCCTTTTCTCCCTTTCTTTCCCTTCCATTCCTTTTACATATCTTTCCTTCCCTCTCCATCCCTTCCCTTCCTTTCCCTTTCCATCCATTCTCCTTTCCATCCCTTCCCTTCCCTTTCCATTCCTTTCCTTCCCTTCCCTTCCCATCCCTTCCTTTCCCTTCCTTTTCCATTCCTTCCCTTCCCTTTGCTTCCCTTCTCCTTTATTTCCTTCCCTTCCCTTCCTTTTGCTTCCCTTCCCTTCCCTTTCCATCTCTTCCCTTTCCACCCCTTCCCTTTCCATCCCTTCCCTTCCCTTCCCTTTGCCTCCCTTCCTTCACTTTCCCTTCCCTTCCCTTTCCATCCCTTCCCTTCCCTTTCCATCCCTTCCCTTCCCTTCCCTTCCCATCCCTTTCCTTTTCATCCCTTCCCTTCCCTTTCTATCCCTTCCATTTCCATTTCCATCCCTTCCCTTTCTTCCCTTCCATTTCCATCCCTTCCCTTCCCTTCCCTTTCCTTTCCATCCCTTCCCATTCCATCTCTTCCCTTCCCTTCCTTAACTTTCCATCCCTTCTCCTTTACTTCATTCCCTTTCCCCTCCCTTCCTTTCCCTTAATTTTCTCTCTCCTCCCTTTCCTCCACTTCCCTTCCCTTCTCTTTCTTTCTCTTCCATATTTTCCCGCTCTCAAAGTCGTTTCAAAATTACGTGTTTACGGAAATGAGAAAGGAATGTATTAGACTACGAAGATAAATATAACTAACTATTACCTACCTAAGCGAGTGGACAAGGGATGGAACTAGATACCATTGTTTTAACGAGGCAAGTAAGTGGGGGTAATTAAGCATGGTCATTAAGTGGTTCAACCCTAATTAATCGCTTCGTTAATGTAGAATAATGACGAATAATTGATGATGAAAACTACCGCCATTATGATTTTGAGCAAAGAATAGCTGTTTAATTAAAAGTTTACTGAAATATAAGTGAACATGCTTAAAAAATATGGTGATACGATGATAGCAAGTCATAAGAATGTGTCATAAGTCATAAGGATGAGTCATAGACAATACTTTAGTCATTAGTCACTCAAGGTTATCGAGACACAAGTATTCGAGAAGTGAAAATTCAACCACATTCACCACTACAACGGCATTTATTTCACTCTAAACACCAAAAATACCTTGTTTCATGGTGTTAAATAGGAGTGCGAGTATCCTATGAGTCCTAGTGATGTCCTACGAGAGTCCTATAAGTCCTAGTGACGTCCTGAGAGGCTAAAACAGGCGTGTTATATGACTTAACTTCTCCAGGAGGACATAAGGCAGCGGGTGACAACATGTTTTCAAAGTGCGTCGCGTTAACAAAAAAAAAACTATTAATGCTATTTTCTCTATATAAGTAATAGGATAAACCTCATATTTACACATCGAATAGGAGCTTAATTAGATTTAGAAGGTGTGTAGTGGTTTAAATATAGGTTTAAATGTCTATAAGTTGTTATATTGATGTTGTTTTGTTCTTAAGAGTGGAGGGAAAGAAGGGTCTGAAAGGGTCGAATCGTCTATATATTCCCTCGGCGTCGTTTTGTTGACGTTTCTCCACAGTGGTTCTTTGACACCTGTTCGAGGGTGACAGGTGTGTGGCAGGTGTGTGTGGGTGCTAGAAACAGGTGTGTGGGTGTGTGTGGGTGTCAGTGTGGGTGTAGGTGTGGTGTGAGGTAGTGGTGTGTGGGTATTTGTGTGTGTGTGTGTGTGTGTGTGGGTGTCGTTTGGGTATGTGTGGGTGTGGGTATGTGTTTGGGTGTGGGTATTGGTGAATGTGGGAAATACGGAATATACCACCTTTCGAGCGAATTACTTTTCGAGCGGAGGACCCAATTGCGTGTGTGTGTGTGTGTGTGTGTGTGTGTTGCGTGCAGGTGTCTACAAAGAGACAGACATCGTAGTGACAGGTGTGGTGTATGTGGTAAAGCGAGAGAGGCTAAGAGTGAGGTGTTAGCTCCCCAGTGTGTGTGTGTGACCTAAAGAGCGAACGCGCAGTTCTCGTCCACTATAATGGCGTCAGTCCCGTACCGCCCCGGCCACGGATACGGCGCGGGCCACAGTGGTCCATAGAAGCTAATCTCGGGCACGCGGGACTCGAACCTAGGATCAGCGCATCAAGGTATACCCTGGGTACGTCTCTGTAGTATTCAGCGGGAGACACTTCGCGAAAACACGTCAAAATATTCTATTTACCGGCATCAAACTCAAATGTCATATTTCAGGGAGAATATTACGCTGAAAGGCTAATATGGTGGCAATGAATTATCGTCCACCCTATATTTATCAATACTACTACTCCTATGTCACTAATATGCCATAGATAAGGTATTTAAGGGTAAATTTCACCTTATTTCCCATTAAATAAGGTTATATATCTGGAATAAACACTAAACATTGCCGCCCAGATGGTTCCTGAACGCTGATTGGCTGAGACCAGAGCAAGGCCGCTGATTGGCTGAGACCAGAGCAAGGCCGCTGATTGGTTGAAGGGAATTCTGCCTCGCCGCCATTTTACGTGGTGCCAATTATTATTGAAAACGAATAGTCACTTTTTTATTCGTGGACCGATTATGGATTGTATAGCCTTAATGAAAAACCCAGCTCTTTTTATGACTTCCCATATAAAGTCTGCGATACTTAAGGCCTTCGTAAAATAAATACGATTCAATCATTTAGTAACGCCGTAGATTTTAGCGATATTTTGTTGATAATTCTTTTTTTACATCAAATGGAGGGGGATTGTTGTGTATTTTAATATATTTCTATATTTCTGCATCGTTTTATGTATTAATCACGCGCCTGATGGCTGTATTTTGTTTATTTATTTTAGGGGGCTTTTGTTTACATTTTAACGTCTAACTTGTTCCTCCTTCTAAATGAGCTGTGAGGATATTTGTGTGTGATTAGCTATGCCTACAGGCGCATTGTGTTTGTGTGTGTTTATGTGACGTGTTTTTCACGTGTTTACTGGAGGAATACATCTGACTCAGTGGTGTAAAGGGTCAAATTATCGAAAAAACAAAACAAGTATTGCTCCATGGTTTCAACACTGAACGAGGATCTGTTACTGTTTATAAGATACACACATCATATAGTATTTGCCCATATTTTTTCACGAATTATTGAGCCTTGGGTAAAAAGTCGATTTTTGTTATGGTAAATTTGGGGTTTTTTCGGCCATCTTTTGATACGGGATATTTCGTTATTTCATTGTTTTTTTAGGCTTATTGAGTCCTATTTATCATTATTTTACTTTATTCGTGGTGATTTATTCATTATTTGATGTTTTTGATGATGAAGTGAATAGTTGTTGTCTCGAGTTGGATGTCAAGATCAAGAGGAGCTCTGATCCAGCTCTTGATGACGTCACAGCGGCCATATTGGAAATTTATTCTTATTCTTACATTTATACCTCAATTTACGCCTCCCCGTGCAATATTCAAGGCTATGTAAGGGGTAAGAAAGGCTATGGGGCTGTATTGCATGATATTACCCATTGACAAAGACAATATATGCATGATAAATAGGTAAAAACTGGATATTTCTGGCTTCACTTATCTTATTTCTCATATTTTCTCATGCTTTTTACCTCAATTTACGGGTTCCCTTGCAATATTCAAGGCTATGTAAGGGGTAAGAAAGGGTGTGGGGCTGTATTGCATGATATAACAACCAAGCAGAGGCAATATATGCACGCTAAATGGGTAAAAATGGGGTATTTCTGGCTTCACTTATCTTATTTTCTTTTGCTTTTTAACTCAATTTACGGGTTCCCTTGCAATATTCAAGGCTATGTAAGGGGTAAGAAAGGGTGTGGGGCTGTATTGCATGATATAACAACCAAGCAGAGGCAATATATGCACGCTAAATGGGTAAAAATGGGGTATTTCTGGGTTCAAAACTTTCCACTATTATAAAAACAAGCCTTTTATTTATATTCTAATAGATTTTGATGGGTTTGTGTCCTCACTAATAACTTCTTGGTCTAAATCACCCTGTTTTTCATAAGGGGGCGAGGCGTAGTGCAAAAAACTAGGGGGGGAAGGGGGGCTGAGAGAGTATGGAAGTATTATTAATATTGTACCATATAAACTATGGTAGAATGAAGTAGTAGACTACGTACTGTAGCTAACACTTTAGTCGCCACCTGCCCTAATGTCGCCAGACGCCATATATTACGAGTTATAGCATCACTACTGATTTTTATGTGCCACTGAAGAAGATACACAGTATAGTTTATATCATGACTGTATAATCTACCCTGTTCCAGCGTTGTTTTATGCTTTGTATCTGCAAGTATATACGGTTTCAAATTTCGCTACTCGTTTATTTTCGGGCGACGGCGACGACGACGGCGGGAGGACACTCGTACCTAAACACTAATTGGCGACCTTAGTGTAGCCCGTTATTACGTAGGTTACGACATTCAGGACTTCCGTAACCTACATACCTAAATTTCTGGCGTTTAGGAATATCCGATAGAGTGACATATACATTGATATTGAGTGAAAGCATTTAAGAACTCCATCACAAAGCAGATTAACATTGCAAGGCTCACTAAGGACTTCATTTTACATATTGACTCGTACGAAGTAAGCCGAAAACTGGGGTTGCCGTCAGGAAGAGCACCCGGGACGTAAAACTCATGCCGCAAATTAAAATGATGAACGGCGACATTATAATTGGAAGCGTATCATCGACCGTCTAACCTCATAAGACATTACGGAAAATCTGACGTTAAACAGGAAGATGATGATGATGATGATGATGAAGGAAAATAAATAGAGGCCAAGAAACATGTAAAGTAAACTGATAAGAAATTTGATCTTGTGAAAATTGAGTAAACAAAAACAAATGCCAAGGAATACTCTTGATAGATTTGCTACATTGGGTAATATTTTATGTAACTTTCATGTATCCCTTTACTTCCTTCCCTTCCCTTTCCTTTCTTCCCTTCCTTCCCTTTCCTTTACTCCCTTCCCTTTTTCCTTCCTTCCTTCCCTTTTTCCTTCCTTCCTTCCCTTATTCCTTCCTTCCTTCCCTTTCCCCTCCCTTCCCTTTCCCTTCCCTTCCTTTCCCCTCCCTTCCTTCTCTTTCCCCTCCCTTCCTTCCCTTTCCCCTCCTTCCTTCCCTTTCCCCTCCCTTCCTTCCCTTTCCCTCCCTTCCTTTCCCCTCCCTTCCCTTCCTTTCCCCTCCCTTCCCTTCCTTTCTCCTCCCTTTCTTCCCTTATTTTTCCCCTCCCTTCCTTCTCCTCTCTTCACTCCACTTCTCTTCTCTTCCTTTCCCATTTAACTTAAAAACACTTACCTAACTTATTTACTAACTAACTACTAACTAACTAACTACTGAACTAACTGACTTAACCAACTTCAGTAATATATGCATGGGTACACCTAATGCATAATCAAATACGGAAAGGTAAGGCAATGTACATACTATCAGGGAATCTATCAAGAGTGTCAGGATTATCTTATCTTATCTCATTGCCTGGGACTCATAAGTGTATCATAACAGGGCTGTGTTATGTGCTGCGTATATCTTTCTTTGTAGTGTATTATCTTTATTTATCTCTATCTGGTATTATCTTTATTTATCAATCTGATGTTTAGAAAGATAGCAGAGGTAGTTTTGGTGAGGTGAGGATGGGTGAGAGGGAACAGGGGAGAGTAAGAGGGAGAGGGAAAGAGATTGAATAGTGATGAGAGGTGAGTGTGATGGGTAGTGATGGATGAGAGGGGAGAGAGTAAGAGAGAGAGGGAGAGAGATAGAATAGTAATGGGTGAGTGTGATGGGTAATGATGGGTGAGAGGGAACATGAGAGAGAGGGAGAGAGATAGAATAGTAATGGGTGAGTGTGATGGGTAGTGATGGGTGAGAGGGAACATGAGAGAGAGGGAGAGAGATAGAATAGTGATGGGTGAGTGTGATGGGTGAGAGGGAACAGGGGAGAGGGAGAGAGATAGAATAGTGATGGGTGAGTGTGATGGGTAGTAATGGGTGAGAGGGGAGAGAGTAAGAGTGAGAGGGGGGTATTAGGGTGAGAGTGAGAGCATAAACTTAAGTGTTAGAAGTAGTGGTGGTGGTGAATGACTTGCTAGGGTTGGAGGTGGTGAGGGGAGGCTGGGAGGGGAGGAAAGGGGTGGTAGAGAGAGAGGAGGAAAGGAGAGGGGTTAGAGAGAGAGAGAGAGAGGAGGAGGAAAGGGGGGGGGGTAGAGAGAGAGAGTGTGAGAGAGATGGAGATGAGAGGATGACTTGTGAGAAAAGCAGCTTATTGACATTGGAAGACATGACTCGCTACCAAGTTGTGTGTGTGTGTGTGTGTGTGTGTTGTGTGTGTGTGTGTGTGTGTATCTCTCTCTCATAGACATAACATAAAATAAGCTAAATAATCAATAGATACATTAGAATATCTACCTACTGTATTTCTATTCACTTACCCACTTTATTTCTTCACTTACCCAATTATATAACTAGTAACCTCCTTGTATAACTACCCACTTCAATTACTACATAGTCTCAGGAGCCCATTACGTTATTTACCTACTTCATAAACAACCATACACATCCATGGCCTATGTAAACCTACCTTCCAACAACACTAGCAACCAAGATAACAACCCTAGCAGTAACAACAACCCTTTTCCTTAGCATTAAGACAACAATAGCAACCAAGATAACAACCCTAGCAGTAACAACAACCCTTTTCCTTCACTAAAACAACAATAGCAACCAAGATAACAACCCTAGCAGTAACAACAACCCTTTTCCTTCACTAAAACAACAATAGCAACCAAGATAACAACCCTAGCAGTAACAACAACCCTTTTCCTTCACTAAAACAACAATAGCAACCAAGATAACAACCCTAGCAGTAACAACCCTTTTCCTTCACTAAAACAACAATAGCAACCAAGATAACAACCCTAGCAGTAACAACCCTTTTCCTTCACTAAAACAACAATAGCAACCAAGATAACAACCCTAGCAGTAACAACAACCCTTTTCCTTCACTAAAACAACAATAACAACCAAGATAACAACCCTAGCAGTAACAACAACCCTTTTCCTTCACTAAAACAACAATAGCAACCAAGATAACAACCATAACAGTAACAACAACCCTTTTCCTTCACTAAAACAACAATAACAACCAAGATAACAACCATAACAGTAACAACAACCCTTTTCCTTCACTAAAACAACAATAGCAACCAAGATAACAACCCTAGCAGTAACAACAACCCTTTTCCTTCACTAAAACAACAATAGCAACCAAGATAACAACCCTAGCAGTAACAACAACCCTTTTCCTTCACTAAAACAACAATAACAACCAAGATAACAACCATAACAGTAACAACAACCCTTTTCCTTCACTAAAACAACAATAACAACCAAGATAACACCATAACAGTAACAACAACCCTTTTCCTTCACTAAAACAACAATAGCAACCAGATAACAACCCTAGCAGTAACAACCCTTTTCCTTCACTAAAACAACAATAGCACCAAGATAACAACCCTAGCAGTAACAACAACCCTTTTCCTTCACTAAAACAACAATAGCAACCAAGATAACAACCCTAGCAGTAACAACAACCCTTTTCCTTCACTAAAACAACAATAACAACCAAGATAACAACCCTAGCAGTAACAACAACCCTTTTCCTTAGCAGTAAAACAACAATAACAACCAAGATAACAACCCTAGCAGTAACAACAACCCTTTTCCTTAGCCCTAAAACAACAATAGCAACCAAGATAACAACCCTAGCAGTAACAACAACATTTTTCCTTAGCATCAAAGGCATTCGTGGCATCAATATCTCATCAATACATCAATAGTGTAGCCTGGCAGTTCTATTAAGGTAGTGTTGAGGGTAGGAAGGAGGGAGGGAGGAGGGAAGGTGAGGCTAGAGAGTTAGGAGTTTGTGATAGGGTTAGGACCTGAGGAAATCAGGAGAGAAGGAAAGGAAGGAAGTAATTATGAAGGAAGGGATAGGAGAAGGAAGGAAGGAGAGAGGGAAAGGAAGGAAGGGGAGTAAAGATGAAGAGAGGGGTAAGAGGGAAGGAAGTAAAGAAGGAGAGAAGGAAAGAAAGGAAGGAAGGAGTTATGAAGGAAGTGACAGAGAAGGAAGGAGAGAGGGAAAGAAAGGAAGTCAAGATGAAGGAAGGAGAGGAGAGGAAGGAAAGAAAGGAAGTATAAAGATGAAGAGAGTGACAGAGAAGGAAGTAAGGAAGGAGAGAGGGAAAGAAAGGAAGTAATTATGAAGGAAGGGATAAGAGAAGGAGAGAGGGAAAGAAAGGAAGTAAAGATGAAGGGAGTGACATAGAAGGAAGGAAGGAGGGAAGGGAGGGATAGAAAATAGGAAGGAAGGAAGGGGAGTAAAGAGGAAGGTTATGGAAGGAATAAGGAATAGAAGGAAATAATAATGGTATGAGGGAAGAAAGAGGGGAGAATATAGAGAACTGGTGGTTAAGGAAGGTAGTAGGAGGAGGAAAAGATTGAGGTTGAAGCAAGGGAGGGAGAGGGGAGGTAGGGAAGGGGTTAGAGAGAGAGAGAGGAGAGAGAGAGAGAGAGAGAGAGAGAGAGAGAGAGAGAGAGAGAGAGAGAGAGAGAGAGAGAGAGAGAGAGAGAGAGAGATTAGTAGGGGGGGGGGTAGGTGAGGCAGAAAGGATCACAGTGTTGCAACAAACGTTCTCTCAAGTAGGAGCTCATTCAACCCTTGCCCTGTGTTACTGTTCTCCTCCTCCTCCTCCTCCTCCTCCTCCTCCTGCTCCTCCTCCTCCTCCTCCTCTCCTCCTCCTCCTCTCCTCCTCCTCCTCTCCTCCTCCTCCTCCTCCTCCTCCTCCTCCTCCTCCTCCCCCTCCTCCCTCCTCCTCCTCCTCCTCCTCCTCCTCCTCCTCCTCCTCCTCCTCCTCCTCCTCCAATGAGTGTGTGTTGAAGTGTATCTTATAATAGCCACAGTGAGCTAATCCTGTCTCCTCACTCCTTCACTTCTCCTCAACTGTCCTGGTTGCTGCTGTTGATTCTTTGAATATAGTATTTCGTGTTCTAGTTGCTTGCTCTCTGTATCTTGTATACTAATTTACCTTTTTGATTTACTACTACTTTACTTACTACTACTACTATTACTACTACATAACTACTCTACTACTACTACTATACTACTCTATTACTACTATCTACTCTTCTTACTATATACTATATACTTTTACTACTACTATTACTACTAATTACTATACTTTACTACTATATTTCTACTATTACTATATATTTACTCTATTACTACTACTATTACTACTACTATTACTATTTACTACTACTATTATACTACTATTACTATACTATTTACTACTATTTTACTATTACTATTATACTACTACTATTACTACTACTATACTACTACTATTTACTATTACTATTACTACTACTATTACTACTACTATTTACTACTACTATTACTACTACTATTTACTATTACTATTTACTACTACTATTACTACTACTATTTACTATTACTATTTACTACTACTATTACTACTACTATTACTACTACTATTACTACTACTATTTACTACTACTATTACTACTACTATTACTACTACTATTTACTACTACTATTTACTACTACTATTTACTACTACTATTTACTATTACTATTACTACTACTATTACTATTTACTACTACTATTACTACTACTATTACTACTACTATTACTACTACTATTTACTACTACTATTTACTACTACTATTTACTACTACTATTTACTATTACTATTACTACTACTATTACTATACATACTATACTATTACTACTACTATTTATACTACTATTATACTACTACTACTATACTCCTATACTATACTATTTACTACTACTATTTACTACTACTATTTACTACTACTATTTACTACTACTATTACTACTACTATTACTACTACTATTTACTACTACTATTACTACTACTATTTACTACTACTATTACTACTACTATTACTACTACTATTTACTACTACTATTACTACTACTATTTACTACTACTATTACTACTACTATTACTACTACTATTACTACTTACTATTACTACTACTATTTACTACTACTATTACTACTACTATTTACTACTACTATTTACTACTACTATTACTACTACTATTACTACTACTATTACTACTACTACTATTACTACTACTATTACTACTACTACTACTATTACTACTACTATTACTACTACTATTACTACTACTACTATTTACTACTACTATTTACTACTACTATTTACTACTACTATTACTCCTACTATTACTACTACTATTTACTACTACTATTTACTACTACTATTTACTACTACTATTACTACTACTATTTACTACTTACTACTACTACTACTACTTCTAGCCTATTTTGTGTGTATATGCTTAGGTGTGTTATTTATATTTTAATTAATTTTATTTTTGTTGTGACAGCAGCTAGATAGAGAGGAGGAGAGGAAGAACACAAAGAGACGAGAATGCCACGGTAAAACAACACATGTCCGTCCAAACCAGCAACGAAAGAAGCAAAAAGACGCATGCCGAGACAAAAAAAAGCGAGAGTTCCAAGAGATAAATAGACAAAATAGATAGAAAATAGAAGGAAAAACATACATGCAGAGACAAAAAAGTGATAAATCAAGGAGTGAAATAGCTGTCAGAAGAAAAAGGTAATAAATCCAGATGCTAAAGTGAAAACCGAAGGGAAAGATTGAAGGAAAAACAGTGACGAGGAGAGAAAGGCGACAGTTCCACAATGTTGCGGTAGAGCCACACGGCACCCCATAGCACCCCTCCACGCCGCTGCCGCCGCCGCCGAGGGAGTGCCAGTGCCATGCCGTCCCTCCTGGCCTGCCTGGGGTGTGGGGGGCGAGGGGAGAGCGACGACATCACGACCCTCGACTACTGCCACGCCTCCCTCGCCGACGTGCCTGCCGATGTGTTTGCCTGCGAGCGCACCCTGGAAGAGCTGTTCCTTGACTCTAACCAGGTATGAGGGTGTGTGTGTGTGTGTGTGTGTGTGTGTGTGTGTGTGTGTGTGTGTGTGTGTGTGTGTGTGTGTGTGTGTGTGTGTGTGTGTGTGTGTGTGTGTGTGTGTGTGTGTGTGTGTGTGTGTGTGTGTGTGTGTGTGTGTGTGTGTGTGTGTGTGTGTGTGTGTGTGTGTGTCAGAGGTGGGCACTTCCGCAAACACTTCCACAACTAACGCAAATTGCGGAAGTCCGAATTCGTTTGCGGATGTGTGGAAGTGTAAATGTTTGGGGATTTGTGTTTGTGGAAGTAGTTCCTCAAACGCAAATATGTCCGCAAATTCCTAATTTTGAACACGAGACAGGTGTTTTGAGCTTAACAAGATATTTTTCAAGAATTTTGCTCTTCTTTCTATTTTCGGTTCCAATTTTAAATAAACCTTTTCCTCCTGTCCTGTCGCGCAGCTGAGGGAGTTGCCGCGGCAGCTGTTCTACTGCCACGGCCTGCGGGTGTTGGGCCTCAGTGACAACGAGCTCACCGCCCTGCCCCAAGCTGTCGCCTCACTCATCAACCTCACTAACATAGACCTCAGCAAGAATGGTACGTCATGTAGATCAAAAGTATTAGGTAGAGAGAGATATGGTCAGAGAGAGAGAGATATGGTCAGAGAGAGAGAGAGAGATGGTCAGAGAGAGAGATGGTCAGAGAGAGAGAGAGAGAGATGGTCAGAGAGAGAGAGAGAGATGGTCAGAGAGAGAGAGAGATATGGTCAGAGAGAGAGAGAGAGATGGTCAGAGAGAGAGATGGTCAGAGAGAGAGAGAGAGAGATGGTCAGAGAGAGAGAGAGAGATGGTCAGAGAGAGAGAGAGATATGGTCAGAGAGAGAGATGGTCAGAGAGAGAGAGAGAGATGGTCAGAGAGAGAGATGGTCAGAGAGAGAGAGAGATATGGTCAGAGAGAGAGAGAGATATGGTCAGAGAGAGAGAGAGAGATGGTCAGAGAGAGATATGGTCAGAGAGAGAGAGAGATATGGTCAGAGAGAGAGAGAGAGATATGGTCAGAGAGAGAGAGAGAGATATGGTCAGAGAGAGAGAGAGAGATATGGTCAGAGAGAGAGAGAGATATGGTCAGAGAGAGAGAGAGATATGGTCAGAGAGAGGAGAGATTGTCAGAGAGAGAGAGAGAGATATGGTCAGAGAGAGAGAGAGATATGGTCAGAGAGAGAGAGAGATATGGTCAGAGAGAGAGAGAGAGATATGGTCAGAGATATGGTCACAGCAAGAATGGTACGTTTTTTCTATATATATTCCTTTTTTTTATATTTTTTTTATTTAGATGTTTTACATCTTTTTTTCTTTTGACTTCTTTTCAGAGAAGAATTTGCTCAGTTATCTACCCAATGTCTTTTTTTTTGCTCAGATAAGGAAATTTGAATAGTCAAAATCACCCTACTAATATTTTCTTATATGTTTCTCTCTCCCCTTCTCCCCCACGCAGCCATCTCGGACATCCCGGACAACATCAAGGGGTGCCGTCACTTGGCTGTGGTGGACGCCAGCATCAACCCCCTGTGTCGCCTGCCCGAGGGCTTCACGCAGCTACCCAACCTGCAGGAACTCTACCTCAACGACACATTCCTCGTAAGTATCACCCCGCAAGTCTCCACCATCCATCCCTCCCTCCCTCCATTTCTCTCTCTCAGCAACCACACACCACCAACTTGTCCCCTTCTCTCCCTCTCTCTATTCTCTGTCTCTCCCTCCCCTTCCCCTCCTATCACCCTCTCACACCACCACCTTATCCCCCGTACAGGAATATCTGCCGGCAAGCTTCGGTCGGCTGTCGCGCCTCCGTATCTTGGAGCTGCGGGAGAACCAGCTCAACACGCTCCCCAAGACCATCGTGCGCCTCACCAACCTCCAGCGCCTCGATATTGGCCAAAACGACTTCTCTGAACTGGTGGGTTGAGGCAGATTATGTATGATAGTATAGTAGTAATAGGTAGTAATGTATGATATGTATAATAGAGATGTAGAGAGTATAGTAATAGATAGTGAGGATCAAATGAAGATCCGCCAACGCAGCTATTTTTGGGGTGACCTAACTAGTGCTGCGGCCCCCCAGAACCCCCCCCCCGCTAGTTCACTAACTTAACCTGGACATTGGCTATGAACCTAACCGAACTGGGCTATCAAACCACTCTCACCCACATGAAGATAGGTCACCCCAAAAATAGCTGGCGTGGCGGATACTCGTGTGACCCAATTAGTCTTTTGAATATGTTATTTTTTACTATTCAGAATTTTTTTTTCCTCTCTCCCTTATGTCCTATCCCTTATCTATCCCTCAACTTATCTATCTCATTTTATCTATCCACTATCCATTCTCAACCCTTATCCACCCCTTCAGCCAGAGGTTATCGGCAGCCTGGCTAACCTCACGGAGCTATGGTATCTTATCCACCGTAAATCCTAATCCATCCCTTATCTATCCATCAGCTCATCTATCTCATCTTATCCATCCTCAACTTATCTATCCATCATCTTATCCATCCCTTATCCACCCTCAACTTATCTATCCACCCCTTATCTGCCCTTCAGCCAGAGGTTATTGGCATTATCTACCCCTTACCTTATCCACCCTAATCCTATAAACCCTAATCCATCCCTTATCCACCCTCAACTTATGTATCCACCCCTTATCCACCCCTTATCCACCCTTTCATCCACCCTCAGCTTATCTATCTCATCTTCTCCACCCCTTATCCACCCTCAACTTATCTATCTACCCCTTATCCACCCTTTCAGCCAGAGGTTATCGGCATTATCTATCCCTTATCTTATCCACCCTAAACTCTAATCCATCCCTTATCCACCCTCAACTTATCTATCTCATCTTATCCACCCCTTATCCACCCTCAACTTATCTATCTCATCTTATCCACCCCTTATCCACCCTCAACTTATCTATCTAACCCATTATCCACCCTATCAGCCAGAGGTTATCGGCATTATCTATCCCTTATCTTCAGGGCTGGATTATGACCTTTGGGGCCCCTAGGCTAATTAAATTGTGGGCCCCCTCAGACGGAGCCACCCTCTAACTCGCCCGCACCCGAATTTTTTTTACAAATTATATAGCAAAATAAGTGAGCTGAAAAACAATATATACGCTACATTCACAAATAAGTGTTTTACTGTGTTTAGCACGATGATAAACAAACATGGACTGGGGGCCCATGATTTACAGCTAGGGTCCTAAACAGAGGCCCTTTATTTCAAATAAAGGGCCTCAAACAGGGGCCCTTTATCTCAAATTATTTGTAATTTTATTTTAAGTTAAATGAATTATTCAGCAATGCAAAATATAATTTTTCAAAAAAAATTATATATGGAAATCTTTTAGCAAGGACCCCAGGTTTGGGGCCCCCAAGCTTGAGGGGCCCTAGGCTGCAGCCTATACTAGCCTATAGGATAATCCGGCCCTGCTTATCTTATCCACCCTAAACCCTAATCCATCCCTTATCCACCTTCAACCCACATCTATCCATCAACTAATCCCTCCCTTATCCACCCCTTCAGCCAGAGGTTATTGGCAGCCTGGCTAACCTCACTGAGTTATGGTTCGACAACAACAAAGTCAAGTCCCTTCCACCCCTCCTCGGCCGCCTCAAGAAACTACTCCACGTGGATGCCTCAAAGAACAAGGTGGACTGGGTGGCGGAGGAGATAGAGAACTGCTCCGCCCTCACCGACCTCCACCTCTCCTCCAACCACCTCAAGGTTTGTACTCCACTTGTTTTGTTACTCACGATCCACTTTTTATTTATTTTTTAATATTTAATGTAACTCAAAAATAACCTCAAAAGCAATATAAAATAACCTCAAAAGCAATATCAAATAACCTCAAAAGCAATATCAAATAAACTCAAATATAACCTCAAATGTATTAGGATATAAACTCAAATATAATAGATCTATCAAATATACTAAAAAAAATCCTCAAAAGCAAAATCATTAAACTCAAATTTTACCTCAAAGATTTTACCACTTTTTTGAACTCACCCTGTCTGCGTTTTTTGGTTACTTATTATTTTTTTCCCCGTAGCCAATCCTTTGTAATGTAAAAAGAAGAAGAAAAAAACCCCTATATATTTATACGTTCAGTCCTTTGTGATGTAAAAAAAAAAAAAAACACCTGTACTTTCATCTAGATAACTAACTATAACTCCCTTGGTCTCCGTGGTCTCCCAGGAGTTGCCGGAGAAGCTTGGGGGTTGCCGGCAGCTTCAGGTCCTCAAGCTTGACGACAACGCACTCACCCACCTCCCGAGCAACCTGGGGGGGCTGGCGGCACTGCAGGAGCTTGTCGTGACCCAGAATGACCTGGAGACCCTGCCTCCATCCGTGGGACTTCTGCGTGACCTCCACACCCTCCACCTGGATGACAACTTACTCACAGGTGCGTATGTGTGTGTGTGTGTGTGTCTATATGTATCTCCTCAAAAAATAACCTCAAATGTAGTATCAAATAAACTCAAATGTAACATCAAATCACCTTCCTAGTAAGCAAATATTCCTTCCTAGTAAGAGAAAATCTGGCATTAACCCCTTCACGCCCAGATCTTTCCTTTGCTATAAAAAAACGTATGTTCTCGAGCCATAAAATTACGAAAAGTAGCTTAATATACTGAATTAGTTAGTCGACAAGGATACTAAACAGGTCATATCTATAAAATATTACTTATAGTCACTAAAAATTGTCTAATGGTACCCAAATTACAATGGAAATTACGTTCTGGGCCTCAAGGGGTTTAAAAGAAAGGTGATGATAGATAGATAGATGGATAGATAGATAGATAGATAGATAGATAGATAGATAGAGTACACATAAACATCACCCACAACCTTCCCCCGGTACATTCTCAGAGTTGCCGAGTGAGATTGGTTCGTGTTCCAAGCTGACTGTGCTGACGGCCGCCTCCAACCGCCTGTCGGGAGTGCCGGCTGAGCTCGGCCACCTGCCCCGCCTGGCTGTGCTCAACCTGTGTGACAACCTCATCCCCCACCTGCCTGTCTCACTCACTAAGCTCAAGGTGATGACAGGACTGTGCTATCTCTCTCTCTCTGTCTCTCTGTCTCTGTCTGTGTTTATCTCTGTCTCTGTCTGTGTCTGTATTTGTCTCTGTCTGTCTGTGTTTGTCTTTCTCTGTCTCTGTCTGTTTGTCTCTTTCTGTGTCTCTGTCTATCTGTCTTTCTGTCTCACTCATAAACTTAAGGTGAAGACAGAACCATGCTATCTCTCTGTCTCTTGTCTCTCTTACTCTCTCTCTGTCTCTGTTTGTCTGTCTCTCTCTCTCTGTCTGTCTGTCTGTCTCCTTATCTCAGCTGTATTCCTGCTTTTTCTCTGCTGGTATGGTGATAATATAACACTGTGTCCCTCTGTACAACACCTTTACATGTCTCACGGCCTTTTGTAGTTTCCTTATTTTCTTATGTTCTTATGTTATGTTCTCTGCCGGTCAGCTGCGCGCGTTGTGGCTGTCGGAGAACCAGAACAAGCCTCGCGTGCAGCTGCAGTCTGAGACGCTGCCAGAGACGGGACAGAGGGTGCTCACCTGCTTCATGTTGCCGCAGCAGCCCAGATGTCACCAGCCAGGTAAACCAAGCAGCTCCATCTACTTCATCTACTCCATCTACTTCATCTATACTTCATCTTCTACCATCATGTCCATCATACACTACTCCATCTACTTCACTTTCGTTTCTCTCGTCCTCACAGTGCCTGGTTTGTCTCTTGGCCATATTATCCTATTAACTCATTCACGCCCAGATCTTTCATTTCCAAAAAAAATACATCTGTCGTTAGCCATAAAATTACGAAAAGTAACTACAAAAAGTAAATAAACCAAATGACTGTAATTAGTTTCCTTATGTCTCTCTCACCACATCCTTTCCCTATGTCTCCCACCACAACCCTCCCTCAACCCTCACCACAACCTCTCACCACAACAGAGGCAGTCGTGGAACCTGACACTTTCCCCGGCAAGGGTTGGGACGAGCAGCGAAGGGCCAAAGCACTCATCAAATTCGCCTTCGAAAGTGAAGTCGACAAGCCCGGTCGCCTCACCCGCGCCCCCACGCCCTACCCCAAGGAGCTCAAGGCCCTGGCTAAACACGCGCGTAACCTACACAGCCTGCAGAAGGACACCGCAGCGGGGCGGCAGTTTGTGTTGGGGAAGAGTCACGTGTCGGCTAGGAGTCCCAGCTCCTCGGTTTCTGTCGTCCAGCCGGCTAAAGACGATGTGTCGGAAACGGATTTGGCGAGGAAGGTGTGTGTTTCGTGCATTGTTTATTCAAGCTTTTTATGTATTCAAGCTTATCATTTGATAAGCTTATCATTTAAACAAGCTTATCATTTAGTCAAGATTTTCATTTATATTCATGCCGATCATTTGTACAAGCTTATCATTTATTCAAGCTGATCATTTACTCAAGCTGATTATTTATTCAAGCTTTTTATGTATTCAAGCTTTTATCTATACAAGCTTATTTATTATTCAAGCTGATCATCTATTCTAGCTTATTATTTATACAAGCTCATCATTTATACAAGCTTATCTTTTGTACAAACTGATAATTTATTTAGGCTTATCATTTTTTCAGGCTTTTTTATTTATACAAGCTTATAATTTATTCAAGCTTATCATTTATTCAAGCTGATCATTTACTCAAGCTGATCATTATACAAGCTTATCATTTATTCAAGCTCATCATTTATTCAAGCTGATCATTTACACAAGCTGATCATTTGTAAAAGCTTATCATTTATTTCGTTTTTTTTTAGTTTACGACTAACATATATCATTTTTATTTTTGCTTCAATTTATTCCCTTTTCATTGTTTGTTTTTCCTGACATCTTTTCCTTTGTATCTTGTTTGTTTTTCCTGACACTTTTCCTTTGCATCTGTTGTTTTTCCTGACACCTTTCTTTTTATCTTTGTTTTCCTGACATTCTTTTTCCCTTTTGTCATCTGTTTGTTTTTCCTGACACTCTTTTCCCTTTTGTCATCTGTTTGTTTTTCCTGACATTCTTCTTCCTTTTGTCATCTGTTTGTTTTTCCTGACATTCTTCCCTTTTGTCATCTGTTTGTTTTTCCTGACACTCTTTTCCCTTTTGTCATCTGTTTGTTTTTCCTGACATCTTCTTCCTTTTGTCATCTGTTGTTTTTCCTGACATCTTCCTTTTGTCATTGTTGTTTTTCCTGACATTCTTTTCCCTTTTGTCATCTGTTTGTTTTTCCTGACATTCTTCTCCCTTTTGTCATCTGTTTGTTTTTCCTGACACTCTTTTCCCTTTTGTCATCTGTTTGTTTTTCCTGACACTCTTCTTCCTTTTGTCATCTGTTTGTTTTTCCTGACACTCTTTTCCCTTTTGTCATCTGTTTGTTTTTCCTGACACTCTTTTCCCTTTTGTCATCTGTTTGTTTTTCCTGACATTCTTCTTCCTTTTGTCATCTGTTTGTTTTTCCTGACATTCTTCCTTTTGTCATATTTGTTTTTCCTGACATTTTTTTCCCTTTTGTCATCTGTTTGTTTTTCCTGACACTCTTTTCCTTTTGTCATCTGTTTGTTTTTCCTGACACTCTTCTTCCTTTTGTCATTGTTGTTTTTCCTGACATTTTTCCCTTTTGTCATCTGTTTGTTTTTCCTGACACTCTTTTCCCTTTTGTCATCTGTTTGTTTTTTCCTGACATCTTTTCCTTTGTCATCTGTTTGTTTTTCCTGACACTCTTTTCCTTTGTCATCTGTTTGTTTTTCCTGACATTTTCCTTTTGTTCATTTTTGTTTTTCCTGACATTTTTTCCCTTTGTCATCTGTTTGTTTTTCCTGACACTCTTCTTCCTTTGTCATCTGTTTGTTTTTCCTGACCTTCTTCCTTTTGTCATCTGTTTGTTTTTCCTGACATTCTTTTCCTTTTGTCATCTGTTTTGTTTTTCCTGACACTCTTTTCCCTTTTGTCATCTGTTTGTTTCCTGACACTCTTCTTCCCTTTTTTCATCTGTTTGTTTTTCCTGACACTCTTTTCCCTTTTGTCATCTGTTTGTTTTTCCTGACACTCTTTTCCCTTTTGTCATCTGTTTGTTTTTCCTGACACTCTTTCCTTTTGTCATCTGTTTGTTTTTCCTGACACTCTTTTCCTTTTGTCATCTGTTTGTTTTTCCTGACACTCTTTTTCCTTTGTCATCTGTTTGTTTTTCCTGACACTCTTCTTCCTTTTGTCATCTGTTTGTTTTTCCTGACACTCTTCTTCCTTTTGTCATCTGTTTGTTTTTCCTGACACTCTTCTTCCTTTTGTCATCTGTTTGTTTTTCCTGACACTCTTCTTCCTTTTGTCATCTGTTTGTTTTTCCTGACACTCTTCTTCCTTTTGTCATCTGTTTGTTTTTCCTGACACTCTTCTTCCTTTTGTCATCTGTTTGTTTTTCCTGACATTCTTTTCCCTTTTGTCATCTGTTTGTTTCTCCTGACACACTTCTTCCTTTTCATCATCCGAGTCTCTATTTCAGGCAAGCGCTATCACTGACCCATCCAACCTCGCCTTCCATCGAGCTAAGGAGAGGAAGAGAGAAGAGGAGGAGAAGAAGGAGAAGGAGGAGGAGGAGGAGGGAGGAGGAGGAGGAAGAAGAAGAAGAAGAAGGACCTCCCCCTCCACTAGCCGTCATGGAACTTCCCGCGGAGGAGCGACCACTTCTCCGCGAGGCAAGGAACGTACGAAACAACCACTACGCAACGCCCGCCTCTTCTTCCGCGGGAGATGTAGGAGAGGGTGCCAGGCTAGTCAATGGCACCAGTAGGAATCCGGTGCCTTCAGGAGACCAGCTGTATGCCATTGGGGATCGCAAGGTGTTCGGGGTGGCACAGGTAAAGGCTTGCAGGTCCTGTTAACCCCTTCACGCCCCTTCCTTTGCTATTAAAAAATTGTATGTTGTTGAGCCAATAAATTAGATAGGTGAATACAGAACCATGCTATCTCGCTCTCGCTCTCGCTCTCGCTCTCGCTCTCGCTCTCGCTCTCGCTCTCGCTCTCGCTCTCGCTCTCGCTCTCGCTCTCGCTCTCGCTCTCGCTCTCGCTCTCTCTCCTCTCTCTCCTCTCTCTCTCCTCTCGCTCTCCTCTCTCTCTCTCTCTCCTCTCTCTCTCTCTCTCTCTCTCTCTCTCTCTCTCTCTCTCTCTCTCTCTCTCTCTCTCTCTGTGTCTGTGTCTGTGTCTGTCTGTCTGTGTCTGTCTGTCTGTCTGTCTGTCTGTCTGTCTGTCTGTCTGTCTGTCTGTCTGTCTGTCTGTCTGTCTGTCTGTCTGTGTCTGTCTGTCTGTCTGTCTGTCTCTCTCTCTCTCTCTAATGATAATACAAATAGATCTCTCTCTCTCTCTATTATTGGTGTTGTTATTGTTATTGGTGGTGGATAGGTGAATACAGAACCATGCTATCTCTCTCTCTCTCTTTATTATTATTATTTATTATTATTATTATTATTATTATTATTATTGATGGACAGCCAGATATTCTAAGTCTCACCAATACCTCCAGGTCGTAATGACAGTACCAGCACAGGACAAAGCACCAAGCACTGAGGTGGGGTTAGGGGTGGGTGGAGGAACAGAAGGGCCCCCACCAGCACCCCCAACCTCCTCCATCCCCTCCCAGGAACCCCCAACACCTGAAGGGGAACTACCAACAGACCCGCAGGACAAACGCATCAAGAAACCTCCGCCTTACCACATCGCGGCGGTGATGTCTCGCCACGCGGCAGAGTTTGGGGAGGCGGGAATGGAGGCCGCTGTCAGCATTCCCCAGCAGGTATGTGTGTGTGGTGTGTAGGTATGTGTGTGTGTGTGTGTGTTGTGTGCATGTCGTCTGTTGTTTTTGATGAGGTGAAAAATCCTGCCCCCTTCCTGCTTACTGACTGATATTTGATGCCAGGAGAAAGAAATACTACGCTTCGTCTTAATTTCAGTTGTATTTTATCATAGTTAACCCTATTATCAGGTAAACATAGGCATCATTTTAAGCATGAGACCTTTAGATAGAATGAAATTTTCGCCTCGTTAAAAATAAGTAGTAAAAAGCAGTTAAATAGTAGTAATTAAATAGTAGTTATAGTAGTTAATAGTAGTAATAATTAAAAAGTAGTTTAAAATAGTAGCATTAGTATCAGTAATAGCAATACCCACACACATCTTGCAGGCTAGCACCACCACCACCGCCACCACCACCACCACCACCACCACCACTACCACTACCACCACCACCCTAGCAGCAGCGGCAGCAGTGGTCGAGGACGAGAACAATGACACCAGCAGCTCGAGTGACAGTGGTTACGGCAATGGCAAAGTGTCCACCCAGCAGAGTGAGTCCCTTGTTCCCAGGCTTTACTGTCACATTGTTGATAAAGAATGCACGTCAAAGGAATGTACAAGGGAATGTATGTAATGAATGAATGTATGTAAGGAATATAATGGAAGGAATGAATGTATTTAAAGGAATGTAAGGGAATGTATTTAAAGGAATGTAAGGGAATGTATTTAAAGGAATGTAAGGGAATGTATTTAAAGGAATGTAAGGGAATGTATTTAAAGGAATGTAAGGGAATGTATTTAAAGGAATGTAAGGGAATGTATTTAAAGGAATGTAAGGGAATGTATTTAAAGGAATGTAAGGGAATGTATTTAAAGGAATGTAAGGGAATGTATTTAAAGGAATGTAAGGGAATGTATTTAAAGGAATGTAAGGGAATGTATTTAAAGGAATGTAAGGGAATGTATTTAAAGGAATATAAGGGAATGTATTTCAGGGAATGTATTTAAAGGAATGTAAGGGAATGTATTTAAAGGAATGTAAGGGAATTTTTTTTTGTGGAAGTAACTGTCATTTTCTTATCTTTTAAATTTTTTGACGTGGAAATTTGACTCATGTCCTGTAAAGTTGACCCAAATCATCATCATCATCATCATCATCATCATATAAAAAAACGAAATAATTATCACCATTCATCTTTCTAGTCACCCTCTATTTATGCCCTTTTTTTTAATAATTTTTTTATATCCAAAGTACTTTTTATATATATGTACAGCTTTTTTTATATGTACTATATGGTTAATTTATTACATGTGCTATGATACAGTATTAGTTATTATGCATTAAGGTTGATTATGATTGATTCTAACAATCACGTGTCTGTCCCCCTCGAGCAGGTGAGGAACAAGTGTGCAGTGACCGAAGCAGCCTCACCACCCCTTCCTCCCCCCACACCCTCACCGACTCCACCTACTCCATGCCATCCACTCCCTCCTCTCCACCCACATCCCTCCACCTAGCCTCTCCACAGTCCACAACCAGACCCTTCATCCCCCCTTCCTCCTCCACATCCACCAACAGACCCTCCTCTCTCTCCATTCCTCCACCTACCACACCTACATCCACATCCACATTCCTACCCTCACATACATCCCCATACTCCACCTCCACATCTAACAGACCCTCCTCACTCTCCATTCCTCCACCTACCACATCCACCACATCCACCACACCCACATCCACATTCCTACCCTCACATACGTCCCCATACACCCCCACATCCACCTCCACATCCACCTCCTCCACCTCTACCACCCCAAACAAACCCTACACACAACCACCTGAAGCTCAATACCCCCTCGCTAAGACCACCAGACCAGCCTCCATAGCCACAGGGACACAACTGGAACCCTGCAGCAGTAGCAGTAACCCAATCCAGCGCCCCGGCTCCTTGGCACTCGGGGCACTCACAGACTCGGCACTCCTGAACCGTCTGCCCCACGACCAACGCCCTGGGTCACTCGCGGCACCTATTAACACCCTAGGCATCCCTCCGCCCCCTACCCGTGCCGTTTCCCATATGGGGCTGAATACGGTGGGTCCTCAAAGGCAGGATCGCGCTTGTTTGTAGTCCAGGGATCTGTACGACTGGCATGCGTGATGGGACGCTCTAACTACCAAGCTAATCACTCATGCTGCTAACTACCGCGGGAGTATGGCTGGTCTCTTTTTGATTCAGGTAATGGTCTCTCGGCTGCCTGTTTTGGTTGTTTGGTCTCTCTACTCGGTTCTCCTTTCCTTCTGGTTTCATGCTTCTGGTTTTTTGTCTGGTTTGCTTACTACTGTCTCTTTTTTGCTCATTCAGATTCCGTTTGTTTTTTTTTTTTTCCTTCTCTCGCTCTCGCTCTCTCCTCTCGCTCTCTCGCTCTCGCTCTCGCTCTCTCTCGCTCTCTCGCTCTCTCTCTCTCTCTCTCGCTCTCTCGCTCTCTCTCTCTCTCTCTCTCGCTCTCTCTCCTCTCTGTTCTGTACATTGTCTCTGGCCAGATTTTTTTTAGATAATCCTTTTTTAACGCTTTACCTCACATAAAACATGCTTCATATCTGCATACCTGACTGTATTTCATAACGCACAGTTTACAATTTGTGTCTATTTAGTTCTGATGATAGAAGAATAGCTGGCTTTTAGCTTTAATATAAAATAGCTTGATACGAAATAGCTTCTGTGTGGATAGAAAATAATGAAAAATCAGTAGCTTTTATATGAGACTAAAACTAATTCAGCATTAACAATCCTTTAACAAGCTCACCTTCTCTGGTTGACAGGTAACAAGCAGCCTGTTAGAGCATGGAGACAGCCCGCCCCCCAAGACCCCAGCCAGTGACATGACAACCCCCAGTGACCCCCCGCAGGCCCCCACACCCACCATGGGCTACTCACCACAGGGCCTGGGGGGCAAGAATGAGGCGGGGGAGAGGGGAGTGATAGCGCCCCCCACCCCCACCACTGCCTCACACCCTTACCACAACAACAACAACAACAACAACAACAGCTACACTAACACTCGTTCCGTCGGTCCCACTAACTTCACCCAAGACCAGCCGCGAGGGGAGGTCCTACACCCTACCCCTCACCGCCCTAGCCTCATCACCCCCCCCTCCCTCCCCTCACATGACCTCTCGCATGACCTCTTGACACATGAGGAGGCTTACATGGACATCGGGTCACATTTAAAGACAGGTCACAGCAGTAATGATTTGCTGAACACTTCAAGCTACTCTGATTCCTCGGTGACGTCTCAGAAATCGGTGTCGAAACTCCCGTCGAGAATCCCGGCTCCACGCAGCTCAGAGGCAACGTATGGGGGGATGAAGGGACCAAACAGAGACCCCCACTCCACTAGTCACTCCTCCATGCCCCTCACAGACTCCAGACTCCCCACAACACCCCAGGATACCACAGGGCGCACAACAGATGCCTTCGGGAGAGAGTCACACCCTCACGTCACCTCCCGCATGCAGACTCCTACTAGTATAGCAAGAACCCCAGCCATACAGGAACCCAAACTGACCCCAGAAACTAAGATTCCCGCCATGACATCACCCCCTGACAGACCTACAGGGGAGTCCAGGATTCCTACTCTGGGTCAAATCGGTCGCAGCTCCAGCGGTTTGACCAAGGACGTCCTCTCGCCACATGAGTCTCACAAGGCGACGGAATATCACCCATTAAACAGACAGCAGAGTGAGGCTAAAATCCCTGTGCTAGGCTCTTCACACACCCCAGAGTCACACCACAACAAGGCACGACCAAGCCCAAGCGAGGCACGGAACTACGGCAGTAATAGACCGCTTACGTCAGGGCAGGCAGGTAGTGGGGCATCGGGCATCCCTACTTTAGCCTCACAGGGGAGAAGCAACAGTGGTCTGGGTAGCAACCTTCCTAGTCCTGGAGGCATGGCAGGGAAGCTTAACAACAACACCACTAACATCAACACTCCCTCTTATGGGTACTCCAAGTCTCCCAGTATCGGAGGAGACACGGGACAACCACACATGTCGAGAAAACAGTCTCCCCCAGCCTACTCCAGTGGCATACAGTCCCTAGCCTACTCCAGTGGCATACAGTCCCCAACATACCCCAGTGGCATACAGCCCCCAACATACCCCAGTGGCATACAGCCCCCAACATACCCCAGTGGCATACAGACCCCAACATACCCCAGTGGCATACAGCCCCCAACATACCCCAGTGGCATACAGCCCCCAACATACCCCAGTGGCATACAGCCCCCAACATACCCCAGTGGCATACAGCCCCCAACATACCCCAGTGGCATACAGTCCCCTACCTACTCCAGTGGCATACAGTCTCCAACCTACTCAAGCGGCATTCGTCCCCCATCCAACCACTCCCTATCCCCATCCCAATCCACCTCCCTATCCACATCCCTATCCACGCCTAGTCAGCAGCAGCAGCAGCCACACACGCCAAGGGGATACTCGTCCGGCATCCGTCCGCCCACCATCAACGCTGCCATTAACACCCCCGGCATCCCCATCCCCTCGCCCCTCGGTACCCCAGGCTCTCGCGGCTCTGTCACCTCTACCGGGTCGGCCTCGCGCATCCCCCATGCAGGTGAGGGTCAGGTCAAGCTAGGTCATGGGCGTGGGGGGTCATTTCAAGTTAGGTCATGGGCTGAAAAAAGAAGGCTAAAGTTATTGTAGCTATTTATGTGATATTTTTTCTTGCTTTCTTTTTCTTGCTTTCTCTCATTCTTTCTTTCTTTCACTCTTTCTTCCTTGCTTTTTCTTTCACTGGGATATAAACTAACCCTGATTTCTTTGTATGATGTACGTATTTGTGAATCCTAATGGTGTTAAATTTCTTTGTTTACGTATTTGTGAATCTTAATGGTGTTAAATTTCTTTGTTTATGTAATTGTTAATCCTAATGGTGTTAAATTTCTTTGTTTACGTATTTGTGAATCGTAATGGTGTTCAATTTCTTTGTTTATGTAATTGTGAATCCTAATGGTGTTAAATTTCTTTGTTTATGTAATTGTGAATCCTAATAGTGTTCAATTTCTTTGTTTATGTAAATATGAATCCAATATCCTGCCTTCTCCCCCCACCAGGCGCATCCTCTAAAATTCCGGCCCCGGGCTCCACCAAACACCGGATGTCCCCCTCGCCCTCCCTCGGCCAGTCCCCCGACGCGGCCAACCACTCGGCCTGGATGTTCGGCCCGCACAAGAACGCCCGAGTGGTATGTCAGAATGTACGTACGCCTCACTAACCCATTAACAGGGCTGAGCTTGGCGGGCTGACCCTACCTAGGCTGGCTGGCACACTGTAGTCTTTCACTCTGTTTAGGTATTCTTTTTAGTGTTACTGTTTTGGCATACAGTAAACCCTCTCATATTCGGACTAATTGGGCCAAGGAGTGACCGGTCCGAGTAATGCAAGGATCCGAATAATGGGGGGATTATATATGGGGGGATATGTAAAAAAAAAAAAAAAAAAAAAAAAAAATCTAGGTGAATATATAGCTAGGAAATTTCGACCCCTTAAGGAAAGAAAAAAAAAAAAAAAAAAAAAAAACTAGGTGAATAATATTATATAGCTGGGAAATTTCGACTCCTTAAAAAAACAAAAACAAAAAAAAACAATTCTAGGTGAATATATATATATAGCTGGGAAATTTCGACCCCTTAAAAAAAAAAAAAAAAAAAAAGAGGGTCCGAATAAAGTCAAAGTCCGAATAATGAGGGTCCGAATACGAGAGGTTTTACTGTACATACCTAAGTTTTCCTCTTTTTTTCATGTATTCTTTTTATTATTGTTTGTTTTTATATATAGTCCTGCACAAGGGGTTCACGACGGCATAGTATGTGTTTCTATCCCAGGCAGTGGAGTTTTTTTTATTTGTGTTTTTATAGATATACGTATTATTAGTTTATCCAGTACAGTATACAGTAAACCCTCGATAAACCCAACCTCGTTAAACTGAATTTGGGATAAACCGAACCTTGTTAAACTGAATTTGGGATAAACCGAACCTCGTTAAACTGAATTTGGGATAAACCGAACCTCGTTAAACTGAATTTGGGATAAACCGAACCTCGTTAAACTGAATTCGGGATAAACCGAACCTCGTTAAACTGAATTTGGGATAAACCGAACCTCGTTAAACTGAATTCGGGATAACCGGAACCTCGTTAAACTGAATTTGGGATAAACCGAACCTCGTTAAACTGAATTCGGGATAAACGGAACCTCGTTAAACTGAATTTGGGATAAACCGAACCTCGTTAAACGGAATTCGGGATAAACCGAACCTCGTTAAACTGAATTTGGGATAAACCGAACGCCGTGTTGCCTTCGAACAAGCCTCTGATATACCAAACTCTAGTCGGGCCTGTGCGGCGATTGGTGAGCCGACCGAATATGTTGTCCAGCCCGTGCGTCTCAGTTACACTCGGCCCTCATTATGTGTGGACTCCTGACTTGTGTGTGCGCTCAAATCCCACGTGTTACAGTGTACTCTACATACAGCCAAATTCCCAACATCCTACCTCCAAACATCCGACTTGTCCAAACAACCGACTTTTTTCACCACCACATTGTGTCTTGTTTTGGCCATTTATTTTACTTTGTTTTTATTTTTTATTTATATTTATTGATTTGTGGCTTTATTTATGCGTGAATTTTACTTTCGCGTATACCACTGGATCGGCCTTCAAAGCTGCATCTTTTATGTTCTATACCATTTTGTCCTTACGTTTATGGTTACCGTGATATCCGAACATCCGACTATTCCAATTATCCGACCTACCTTCGGTCCCCCCAAGGTCGGCTAATTAATACTTAGCCGTACTACAGTTAACTTTGAACACGTATGACCGAACGACACCCCTCGTAAACTGAACTGTTCGGTTTATGAGGCGGACAACTGATCATCCTATAAACTGAACTATCGGATATTGCGAGTGACCTTCCACCCAATTGTTTAGGTTTATCGAGGGTTTACTGTAATTGTTTAGGTTTATCGAGGGTTTACTGTAATTGTTTAGGTTTATCGAGGGTTTACTGTAATTGTTTAGGTTTATCGAGGGTTTACTGTAATTGTTTAGGTTTATCCAGGGTTTACTGTAATTGTTTAGGTTTATCGAGGGTTTACTGTAATTGTTTAGGTTTATCGAGGGTTTACTGTAATTGTTTAGGTTTATCCAGGGTTTACTGTAATTGTTTAGGTTTATCCAGGGTTTACTGTAATTGTTTAGGTTTATCCAGGGTTTACTGTAATTGTTTAGGTTTATCGAGGGTTTACTGTAATTGTTTAGGTTTATCGAGGGTTTACTGTAATTGTTTAGGTTTATCGAGGGTTTACTGTAATTGTTTAGGTTTATCCAGGGTTTACTGTAATTGTTTAGGTTTATCGAGGGTTTACTGTAATTGTTTAGGTTTATCCAGGGTTTACTGTAATTGTCTTTTTTTTTTTGTTTCTTTATATCAAATCAGGATGTAAATAGTAGGTTTTTATACTCGGTGTTGCCATAATGTACATATTTTGCTTTCCTTCCAGCGTGCATAGCTATAGTCTGCATGGCAACATTACCCGCAGTAGTAGTCTCTGTTAGGTGAATGTGTAAAATATTCTCAATGCTTTAAATAACAACAGGATTTTTTTTGTGTGTGTGCGTGTGCGTGTAGAAAGTGCAAAATATTAACCTTATTCAACCGAAATTAACACCAGAATGGAATGTTTTGATGGCTTGTGTAAACAGGAACTACCTCGTGTAGGTCTCGCGGCCTCTTGTAGCTTCCTTATTTTCTAATGTTCTTAACTGCAGAATGTTTTTTGTTATTTTTTCTGTGCTCAGGAGGGGCCGAGGCGATCTGGTAAGGAAGGAATCGGTGTGAGAGGAAGGCACAGTGTCAGGAAGGCCCCACAGGCACTCTCAGGCCGTGGCAGTGTAGGGCCGAGGCAAGTGTGGAGTGGCGGCACAGAGTAGCTTGAGTGGGGTCTTGAATGGGGAAGTACAGTAAAACCTCTCATATTCGGACTCATTGGGCCAAGGAGTGGTCCGAGTAATGCAAGGATCCGAATAAGGGGGTGATTATAAATGGGGGGATATGTAAAAAAAAAAAAAAAAAAAAAAAATAATTCTAGGTGAATATATAGCTAGGAAATTTCGACCCCAAGAGGGGAAAAAAAAAAAAAAAAAAAAAAATATCTAGGTGAATATTATAGCTAGGAAATTTCGACCCCTTAAAAAAAAAAAAAAAAAAAAAAAAAAAATCCGAATAATGTCAAAGTCCAAATAATGAGGGTCCGGATGCGAGAGGTTTTACTGTGTACTGCTAGAAAAAACCCCAAAAATGTAAACAAAGGTCAAGTCTGAAAAATTATGGGGTACTACACATTTTTTTTTTTACTGTACGTAGTTGTTTAATTAGCTTCGTGTATCTATAGAAACTGGGATTTTATTTTTGTAATGAGAGTAAGGGCTTAGTTGCTTTGAATTTGCATTACAGTGTGTTTTGCATAGCGTAATTAGATGAAACATGGTATTTCCTGATATTAAGTTGTAGGCAAGCAGTTGATGTTTGTAGTTTGGGTGTTGATTGGGGATAAGTGACCCTGTGTTCTTATGGAAGTTGATGAAACACTTGGATGTTGATCTTGAGATGAACTAGTGTTGAGTATTGAAGTTTAGGCCATATTAGTTGTAGGCAAGTAGTTGATGTAGAAGTTTGGGTGTTGATTGAAGCAGGGATAAGTGACCCTGTGTTCTTATGGAAGTTGATGAAACACTTGGATGTTGATCTTGAGATGAACTAGTCTTGAGTATTGAAGTTTGGGCCATATTAGTTGTAGGCAAGTAGTTGATGTAGAAGTTTGGGTGTTGATTGAAGCAGGGATAAGTGACCCTGTGTTCTTATGGAAGTTGATGAAACACTTGGATGTTGATCTTGAGATGAACTAGTCTTGAGTATTGAAGTTTGGGCCATATTAGTTGTAGGCAAGTAGTTGATGTAGAAGTTTGGGTGTTGATTGAAGCAGGGATAAGTGACCCTGTGTTCTTATGGAAGTTGATGAAACACTCGTAAGTATTGGAATTTGGGCCAGAGTATACAGAATATAAGTATTATGGAAATCAATGACACACTTGATTTTAGATTTTGATTTTGATTTTGATTTTGATTTTGATTTTGATTTTGGGACAAGTAGTGACTAGAAATTTGGGTAATAATTTTGTGGCTAAGCAAACCTTTATTGGATAGGGCTGTTAATACTATCTGCAGAATTTGCTGTATGAATCCCCAACCATTGCTATTAACCTATCACATTACTGCTGCTATTAATGCCATACTTATATTGATGCCATCCTTGTATTAATGCCATCCTTATATTGATGCCATACTTATATTGACGCCATACTTATATTGAATGGCTTACATATAACAAAACAAGTGTGACTGCTCTAAAACTTCTCTCTCAAACAGCGCACTTCACACTACCGTAGATAACACTATAGTCGCCACAGTGCACTAATGTCGCCAGGCGCCATATATTACAAATTTCACCACTAAAGCCTCACTACAGATTTGTATGTGCCACGGGAGAGGCACGCACAGTAGTTTATGTTATGTACCCGTCTTCAGTGGCACATACAAGTTTGTAATGATGCTAAAATTCGTAAGATATGGCGCCTGGTGATTTTAGTGCAGTGGCGACTATAGTGTTATCTACGGTAAAGGTCTTTTGTACCAGTATGAAACTCTTGTAGTACTTGCCTTTAACATCTCGCCAGTGATTACCAATGCGATCTCTCCGTAAACTCTTATAACTATTTTCTATTTTCTCTCGTGATGATGATTTGTCTCACTCGCCAACCTCTCTCTCGCTTCCCTCATGCCTCCTCCAGACCAGGAAAGTCTGGATTCCTGAACGCAGAGTGTCCAGGTATCATCTTAAATGGTAAATATGGATGACTTACTACTACTGCTACTACTGCTACTACTACTATTACTACTGCTACTTTGCTCCGGGTGAAGGGGTGATGTCCGTGGTTTCTCTTAGCGAGGGAAGAGGTGGTGGAGGTTGTGGGGGGTTGTGGGCACGTCTTGCATGGGGTTGGGGGTGTAATGTGCCTCTTATGTGTTGGGGAAGGTAGGGGAATAAGGGGTAATGGGGTATTTTCAGATTTTTTTCTTTTTTTCTGATAATTATCCATGCTAGTAATTTCATCGTATTCTTCCCTCCTGTTTCTTCTTTATTTCATGTTGTGGTTTTGTTTTTGTTAAAGTTTCAGGCTAAGCTGGTATGTTGTTGCTTCTTCTTTATTTTCTTGATTTTCTAATTTTTTTGATTTTCTTCCATTTTTCTTCATTTTTTTTATTTTCTTCATTTTTTTCTTAATTTTCTAGATTTTCTAGATTTTCTTGATTTTTTTATTTTCATTTTTTTCTTCATTTTCTTGATTTTCTTGATTTTCTTTATTTTTTTATTTGCTTCATTTTTTTCTAGATTTTTTTTATTTTCTTCATTTTTTTAAATTTTCTTCTTGATTTCCTTGATTTCGTCCTTTTTGGTGTGGTGATTCAGTTGCTATTTGTGTCTATATCTTATTTTCTCTTTCCTCTGGTTTTTTTTACCTAATCTTTCTTGGGGATGCTTTTTTTTATATATATCCTTGCTTTTATTTGATCTTTTTCCTTTATTTAACTATCTCCAATGTCTATTCCTCCAGCACATCCACCCTTTTTCTCTCTTCCTTATATCTCTAACATAACTTTCTCCATTATTTCTATCATTTCTCTTGTTTTTTTTACTTAATCTTTCTAGGGGATGCTTTTTTATATGTACCTATCCTTGTTTTTCTCTCTCCTGTATTTGACTATCCAATGTTTATTCCTCCGCCACATCTACATTCTCTCTCTCCCTTATTTAAATTTCCCTTATTTTAACTATTCTCTTATTTTAACTCACAGGAACTTCCTCGTGTAGGTCTCGCGGCCTCTTGTAGCTTCCTTATTTTCTTATGTTCTTATATTCTCCCATGTTTATCTACTTTTTCTCTCTCTCCCTTATTTAAATTTCTCTTATTTTAACTATTCTCTTATTTTAACTCACAGGAACTTCCTCATGTAGGTCTCGCGGCCTCTTGTAGCTTCCTTATTTTCTTATGTTCTTATATTCTCCCATGTTTATCTACATTTTCTCTCTCTCCCTTATTAAACTTTCTATTATTTTAACTTTATTCTCTTATTTTAACTCACAGGAACTTCCTCATGTAGGTCTCGCAGCCTCTTGTAGCTTCCTTATTTTCTTATGTTCTTATGTTCTTATATTCTTCCATGTTTATTCCTCCACCACATCTACACCTTTTCTCTCTTTCTACCTTATTTAACTCTCTAACTTTCTATATATATCTAACTTTCTCCATCGGCTATTTCTCCACAACGATGCATTTTCATACCCCTAGTCTCCTTATTTTCTTATGTTCTCCAATGTCTATTCTTCTATCACAACTACATTTCTTTTCCTCCCTTATTTACGTTTCTCCATTGCCTATTTATTCCTCCACCACATCTACACGACGATGCATCCCCCCCCCCCCCCCCCCCCCCCCCCCGAGTCTCCCCCTCTGCCCGCCATAACCCTGGTCTGTCTCCCGCAGTTCCCGGTAGTGATTGAGAAGAATCCCGACCTGGGCTTCACGGTGGGACAGTCGCCCTCGGACCCGGACGACAAGGTAGGGATAAACAACTCGTGCATCTTTTATATGATCCCATTTCCCTGTCAGTGTAGAAATAGGATATCTTTTGTGGTTTTATGTTTTCTGCTAGTTTACTTACCTAACTTGGACATTGTTACTTATTTGTCCTAACCTGATGCTTAATTAACCTAAAATAGCCTATTCTAACCCTATTTCGTGTCTATTCAATTTATAGTCTTAGGAATGGCTATTTCTACCCAAAGAAAAGTTCCCTGCAGATTTTTTGGGAAATTTTTGACATTTCAGATCCATATAAAAATTGGTTCATATGTGTTTTGGGGCACGCTGAATACGAATCTGGAGTCTGTTTCTTTCTGCAGAGTATCTATGTGACCCGAGTGGTGGGTGGGGGTGCTGCCTCCTCCGCTCTCAAAGTGGGGGACAAACTCCTACAGGTAGATGGGGTGGACTTGCGCTCCGCCGACATGCCCACCGCCACCACCATCCTCCACAAGACACTCAGCACTGTCAACCTCATGGTGTCGCGCGTGCAGTGAGGGGGCGGGACACAATGCCTTATGGACCCTGAAACACACCCAGGCTTACATACATAGATACATACATAGATACACACATATATACAAACATAGATACATTCATAGATACATACATGGATACACACATATATACAAACATAGATACATTCATAGATACACACATGGATACACACATATATACAAGCATAGATACATACATGGATCACCATAACAACTAGATACATTCAATACCATGGATACACACATATATACAAGCATAGATACATACATGGATACACACATATATACAAACATAGATACACACATAGATACACACATAGTAAAAGTATGTATAGATATCAATGACTTCACAAATAGGACTTACTGCCTTATGGACCCAGACAAATACATAGGCTTTCATACATGCAAAGAGATACAAACATAGACACACATAGAGTAAAATTATGAATAGATAACTACATATATAAGATAGACAGATAACTCTATAACTACAGATGATTTGTTGACAGTAAAGAGACAGGGGGATATACTGTCTAATACTGCCTGATTGACTGATGCAGAAACAGGCTAACTTACATGTATACAAACAGATATAGTAAAAGTATGAATAGATATATAACTACAGATGATTTGTTGATAGTAAGGAGATAGGAGGGTATATTGATATATGATGAAAGTATATACAAACAGACAGACAGATGAGCCAATTATAGCCGTCGTAAAACAGATAACAGCAAGACATGAACACACACACACACACACACACACACACGCACACACACACACACACACACACACACACACACACACACACACACACACACACACACACACACACACACACACACACACACACACACACACACACACACACACACACACACACACACAGCTCTATATAACAGCAGCTTGAAAAAATTACCCTCAATCAAACATTTATTCACCCCAAAAAATGTCTACAATTACTTTCTTTGGTCAATTCGTACACAATATTCAGCCCGAAATGTACCATCAGGTGACATTTCCAGGGTTAGGCATTACCATTTGTACATTCCATTGTGGCTTAAGTGAGTTTGTTGTTGTTGCTCACCCACGCACCACAAATCCTTCAGCCGTGAGAATGATTCCACAGTCTGCGGGTTGATTCACATTCCCAGTGTTATCGTCTTTATACACATTAGTAAGGAGAGCAAACCTTGGAATTTTGGCGGGTCTGTTTTGACCTTGGTGTTGGTGAGGTATAAAGACTGACCTCAGATGACCCAGCATAGAGAGGTCAGTGATCAGGTTGAGAAGGGTCAGTGAGAGTGGTGAAGAGTAATACAGAAATAGGTGACGAGTAATGAATAGAAGGATAGTCAGTGCAAATCACCTCAGTTTACGCAGGATGAGAGGATGACATGCCATAGTGCTTAGTTATCTTGCAGCTAGTTAACCTTTCTGACCTTAGTTACCTTGGCTAGTTACCTTATTAGTTACCTTTCTTCAATGGTTCTAGTATTAAGTGTTAGTCGGATGCTAGCTAAGTAGAGGAAACGTTAATTGCATTAGACTAAAACTTATCATTCGGAGATAATTGTCAAGATTATCCGTATGCTAGTTAATTACCTCATTCGATGGTTCTAGTAGTAAGTGTTAGTCTGATGCCAGCTAAGTAGAGAAACGTTCATTACTAGACTAAGACATCATTCTGGCTCCTATGTGTTAAGTCGTATGCCAGCCAAGTAGAAGAAACAGACTAAATCTTATCATTCTGGCTCCTATGTCTTAAGTCGTATGCCAGCTAAGTAGAAGAAACAGACTAAATCTTATCATTCTGGCTCCTATGTGTTAAGACGAATGCCAGTTTAGTAGAAGAAACAGACTAAATCTTATCATTCTGGCTCCTATGTGTTAAGTCGTATGCCAGCTAAGTAGAAGAAACAGACTAAATCTTATCATTCTGGCTCCTATGTGTTAAGTCGAATGCCAGTTTAGTAGAAGAAACAGACTAAATTTATCATTCTGGCTCCTATGTGTTAAATCGAATGCCAGCTAAGTAGAAGAAACAGACTAAAGCTTATCATTCTGGCTCCTATGTGTTAAGTCGAATGCCAGCTAAGTAGAAGTTCGAAGTAGAAGTTCATTACATCAGCCTAAAACTTAGAGATGTTGTCAAGATCATGCCAAATAAGAAGCACAAGTGTCCATTTCTCATGCCTCAAAACTGTGCCTTGTGACGGTATGACGATCGTTTTTCGCTGCCGTTCCGTTCTCGAGCCCTTTTTCGGCAGGGTTTTATGCCGCTCGACAGTGCCACACGATGCCTCTCGGTGTTAGGGTTGAATTAGGTGCCATAAGGGAAGGTACCCATTCTCATAGATACTATAATATATAACCCATTCCGTGGTGTTTTTTCGCACTTTTACGACACGAATAGGATAGTGGTTTATAAGAGCATTTTCAGACTCCTCACTCGTACAATATAATGATTTTTAAGAGCATTTTCCGACTCCTCACTTCAACGCAAATAACATAGTGTATTTTTAAGAGCATTTTCCGACCCCTCACTTGTACGCAAATAACATAGGGTATTTTTAAGAGCATTTTCCGACTCTTCACTTGAACGCAAATAGCACAGTGTATTTTGATATCACTTTTACACTTTTACACAGATAGCATAGTGTTATTTTTGAGAACTTTCATGATTCATATATATACCGGCAAGCACTACTTTGCACCCTCTTACACAACTTTGAATCGCAACGAATACTTTTCACCCAACGCTTCTCATTACCGTAATCAACGAAGGAATGAACTGTTGAAATTCGATAGGAGACATAATTTTGGTGCTCATTGTCAGTAAAGGAACTCAATAGCTAAGGTTTGTGTTAGTAACTGTCTCAACCAGTCAATGAAGAAATTCGAGGCAGATTTGACTGCTTTGCCTGTCAACCAGTCACTAATTTGAGGTCGATTTGTGACTTGTCTTTCAACCAGTCACTAATTTGAGGTCGATTTGTGACTCTTTCAACCAGTCACTAATTTGAGGTCGATTTGTGACTGTCTTTCAACCAGTCACTAATTTGAGGTCGATTTGTGACTGTCTTTCAACCAGTCACTAATTTGAGGTCGATTTGATAAGACATTGCTGTGTGTTGGTACTGATCATTCCTACACCTAGCAAAGGATTCCATGGGAGGCTGAGCGATCTATCCTTCCTATGTGCTACCCTAGGATAATACAAGACATAATACAAGGATAATACAAGGATAATATGAGTACAGTATCCTATGTGCTACCTCTCATATCCCAAGTGCTGCCATTGCTAACTGAAAGTACATATTTTGGTGTTTTCTTAAGAGGTGATTCTGTGTTTGGTGTCTGGCACATCTATGCATACAAACGTACGTATCTCTGAGAGCACTGCTGTTGCCTTGTTTGACTAATGTGCCTTTTTGTGGAAACATTGGAGTACAAATCTTATCTTCTGGCACAAGTTTATACCTGTTATGCCCTAAAATGTGTTGCTAAAATGTGTTGCTATTGTGGTGTTCTGAATGGACTTTCAAATGGGGAGTGTTTGTTTATGTGTTGAGATGGAACCAAAGTATTGCAAAGGAGACAGCTATGGGTGTATATGCATTAGATATTTTCTGTATTTGCATGTAATTTGACTATTTAAGTGAAGTTAGAGAAGTTATGAAGATATGATAATAATTGGCGACATTCCGTACTGTAGAAAGAATCGGTATTTCCTTCCAAGATAATACTGGTTAAATATAATTGGTAGAATGTGTGTGTGATCAAATTAAGCGAAGAGCAGCTATGAAGATATGATATGATAATAATTGGCAGCATTCCGTACTGTAGAAAGAATCAATATTTCACCCTAGAGATAATACTGGTTAAATATAATTGGGAGAATGTGTGTGTGATCAAATTAAGTGAAGAGTCAGCTATGAAGATATGATATTGATAATAATTGGCGACATTCCGTACTGTAGAAAGAATCGGTATTTCCTTCCAAGATAATACTGGTTAAATATAATTGGGAGAATGTGTGTGTGATCAAATTAAGTGAAGAGAAGCTATGAAGATATGATATGATAATAATTGGCAGCATTCCGTACTGTAGAAAGAATCGGTATTTCCTTGCTAGATAAACTGGTTAATATAAGGAGAATGTGTGTGTGATCAAATTAAGTGAAGAGAAGCTATGAAGATATGATATGATAATAATTGGCAGCATTCCGTACTGTAGAAAGAATCGGTATTTCACGCTAGATTGAAACTGGTTAGATATAACGGAGAATGTGTGTGTGTGATCAAATTAAGTGAAGAGAAGCTATGAAGATATGATATGATAATAATTGGCAGCATTCCGTACTGTAGAAAGAATCGGTATTTCACGCTAGATTTAAACTGGTTAGATATAATTGGGAGAAGATGTGTGTGTGCAATTAGTAATACTAGCAAATATTATGTATATTTGCACTCCGTTGTGTAAAAAATACGAGAAAAAAGATAAACAAAGAAAAACCACACATTTGTAAAAAGGAAGAAAACAAAGAAAAACAAAAGGAAAAAGGAAAAGAGATTGAGTGAATGTTAGTGAGGCATAAAGACTGACCTTAGATGACCCAGCATAGAGAGGTTGAGAGAGGTCAGTGAAAGGTTAAGGGATTAGGGTGTGGGGGGGTGAAGAGAGAAATAAGAGAAGAGATTAATACTAAGAGAAAAGAGTAATTGATAGGCTTATGTTTGATCTCGGTGTTTAATTAAGGACATGAGAGACAGGGAAGGAAAAAGGAAGGAAAGGAAAGAAGAAAGGAAGAAGGAAGGAAACAGTGAGACGAGTGGATAGTGTTGTGTAGCTGATGTTAGAAGAAGGTGGATGAGATGTTAGAAAGTGGATGAAATGTTAGAAGGTGGATGAGATGTTAGAAGGTGGATGAGGTGTTAAAGGTGGATGAGGTGTTAGAAAGTGGATGAGGTGTTAAAAGGTGGATGAGATGTTAGAAATTGGATGAGACATTAGAAGGTGGATGAGATGTTAGAAAGTGGATGAGGTGTTAGAAGGTGGATGAGATGTTAGAAGGTGGATGAGGTGTTAGAAGGTGGATGAGGTGTTAGAAAGTGGATGAGATGTTAGAAAGTGGATGAGATGTTAAAAGGTGGATATGTTAGAAAGTGGATGAGGTGTTAGAAGGTGGATGAGATATTAGAAAGTGGATGAGGTGTTAGAAAGTGGATGAGATGTTAGAAATTGGATGAGATGTTAGAAAGTGGGTGAGATATTAGAAGGTGGATGATATGTTAGAAAGTGGGTGAGATATTAGAAGGTGGATGAGGTGTTAGAAAGTGGATGAGATGTTAAAAGGTGGATGAGATGTTAGAACGTGGATGAGATGTTAAAAGGTGGATGAGATGTTAGAAATTGGATGAGATGTTAGAAGGTGGGTGAGATATTAGAAAGTGGATGAGATGTTAGAAATTGGATGAGATGTTAGAAAGTGGGTGAGATATTAGAAGGTGGATGATATGTTAGAAAGTGGATGAGGTGTTAGAAGGTGGATGAGAGGTTAGAAAGTGGATGTAATGTAGCCACGATAGCACGTCATTGTACACTTATTGCTAGGTAATGAATAAACACGATGGACACAGCTTAGAATTATTTTGTATTGCAGCTTACATGTGTTTGATAATATATATAATTAACACATATTTTCTACATTCCCATATCCGTACCTTATAGAGATTTAGCGTTAAGGAAACACTGAACAAAATTGTGAAGAAACACCGTGTGGATAAAAATTTAGCCTGTGATAAGGTTAACGTTACTCATGAATTTTGTTTAAACTCCCTGCATATATTTTTGATTTTGTTTTAGTATGCTTGTATTTTAGTTTATTCTATTTTGTATATTATTGTTTAAACTCCTTGCAATTTTGTGTATCTATTGTATCAGTAAAGCATCCATAATAACCTAGTTCTTGAGAGTTAATAGGAGAAGGAAGGCATCACACATGGATTAATATTCTGTGCTGTCTTTCATGTCTTAGTTGTGTGATGAATGACTTTATTTTGCTGTTTTATGGTGCCTTAAAAATGATGATGTTGTATTAATATGGTGCAGATATTATTCATTAGTACCTGGCATTACATCAGTTCTTATCTATCAAGCTCAAACGATATTATTACAGGACCTTATGAAAGAGTGACCTTACCTGTCAAAAAGAAACGAAAAAGCCAGAAAAAAGGACATTGTTTATCAAGTTGTTTTGGGGGAATAGTACGAAATTATTATTATGCTCAGATTTTATGTTTGTAAGGAAGACTCCATCCATGGTTGCTATAATGAAGTGTATTCCTACCAATGAACTGATATATTCCAGGCTGCTCCATGGTTGCTATAATGAAGTGTATTCCTACCAATTAACTGATATATTCCAGGCTGCTCCATGGTTGCTATAACAAAGCATATTCCCACCAATTAACTGATATATTCCAGGCTGCTCCATGGTTGCTATAACAAAGTGTATTCCTACCAATGAACTGATATATTCCAGGTTGCCATTCCCACTGTCCTGCAGAAATAGCTTGTCCAGTGTGTGTGTAGTTATTACGAGAAGCTTTCAATCCTTAGGCCAAGGCTGCTATTATGTACCATAGGTTTTAATTCCTGGCCCTGCGTCCGTGCTGAGCTAAACATGGACTCGCAGGGCTATAGTGTGTGTAGTGCTCGCTGTGGCAGGCTTTGTACGTCTATTTAAGTTGTATTAGTATAAGATGGACTGCTGGTGGTCTCGTAGGAGTTACATCATGCAAGTAAGCGTCCCTATATTAGGTTGTAAAGCTTAGAGGTGATGTAGGTAGCTGGTTTTGTGGCATACGTACATTCCAGTGTGGCATTCCTACAGATGTGCCGACATAAGGAGGTGGTTCTTGGATGGATGATTATTGATAGATAGAAGATGGAGGAAGGGGAAAAAAAGTATAGAAGATTTAAATGATGACTGGAGTGCAATGAGGAGGACGGTGTCGGCCAATCCCTGTCCCGGGTTGTTGTGGCGAGGTGAGAGGAGGAAAGCAAGAACAAAACCCAACCTGCATTTCCATCGCTACTCATATCCTTTATTGATTAATTTATATATATGCACAGAAAAACTATATACACATGTTTTATTAGCTTATTATAAAGTAGGAGTAGATTATATATATAGATAGAGTGATATTTATCCGGCATGTAGGAAGTAAGCTAGGAGGAGATGACTCGTAGACTATATAGCACAGCAGGAATTAAAATGTTCGTTTGTGAAGGCGAATGTTTGATGCCGTTGTGATTACTTGAACCTCGCCAAGAAGTGACATGTTTGCGTATCATTCTGAGAGTAGAAGCAGCCAGTGATTCTGTAAATTCGTTGTGTAACCAAGAAGGAAGTTTAGTGTCTGGTATTGGACATTAAATCATGGAAGGTAAACGAGGCATTCCCACTACACTATTGTATGGGATATAGGTGTGTAGGGGTGAAGGGCACGAGAAACCCCCTCCATACTTTTTTGTGAGTGTCATGGTGGCTCATTGTGGCTTAAGACCATGCAAAAGTAAGGAAGCTACAAGAGGCCGCGAGACCTACACGTGGTAGTTTCTGTGCTTGTAAAGACGTAAGGACATTGAGCTTTGTACAGTGAGGCTAAATCCCCTGTACTGTCATCACTACATGTCTGTCTTGAAGCAGTTACTGGAGTTATGAGACCACTGTAGTTACTCACCTATTTCACGAGTGTAGTGTTTTGATACATATTTTAGAGTGTGCAGCTATGCAACTATACAGCTATATTTTGTACAGGTATGCAACTTTACAGCTATATTTTGTACAGGTATGCAACTTTACAGCTATATTTTGTACAGCTATGCAACTTTACAGCTATATTTTGTACAGCTATGCAACTTTACAGCTATATTTTGTACAACTGCAACTTTACAGCTATATTTTGTACAACTATGCAACTTTACAGCTATATTTTGTACAGCTATGCAACTTTACAGCTATATTTTGTACAGCTATGCAACTATACAGCTATATTTTGTACAGCTATGCAACTTTACAGCTATATTTTGTAGAGCTATGCAACTTTACAGCTATATTTTGTACAGCTATGCAACTTTACAGCTATATTTTGTACAGCTATGCAACTTTACAGCTATATTTTGTACAGCTATGCAACTATACAGCTATATTTTGTACAGCTATGCAACTTTACAGCTATATTTTGTACAGCTATGCAACTTTACAGCTATATTTTGTACAGCTATGCAACTTTACAGCTATATTTTGTACAGCTATGCAACTTTACAGCTATATTTTGTACAGCTATGCAACTTTACAGCTATATTTTGTACAGCTATGCAACTATACAGCTATATTTTGTACAGCTATGCAACTTTACAGCTATATTTTGTACAGCTATGCAACTTTACAGCTATATTTTGTACAGCTATGCAACTTTACAGCTATATTTTGTACAGCTATGCAACTTTACAGCTATATTTTGTACAGCTATGCAACTTTACAGCTATATTTTGTACAGCTATGCAACTTTACAGCTATATTTTGTACAGCTATGCAACTATACAGCTATATTTTGTACAGCTATGCAACTAAACAGCTATATTTTGTACAGCTATGCAACTTTACAGCTATATTTTGTACAGCTATGCAACTTTACAGCTATATTTTGTACAGCTATGCAACTTTACAGCTATATTTTGTACAGCTATGCAACTTTACAGCTATATTTTGTACAGCTATGCAACTTTACAGCCATGCAAGAAGGTAATGGCAGGCTATAGTATCACTGTGCTTATGATGGTGCCTTTGTCATTTGAGTTGTACTGCTATTTTTTATCTGATTCTTATGCAACAATTAGCAGTAGTCGTAGTTGTTGTTTTTGTAGTATAACTTTGTAGCTATTGTGAGTCTGGCCAGGCTGTTTGGTCCCCTGAGTAGCTGAGCTGTTGTATATGCAGCTCCAGATCAAGAGTTGTACGTAGTCACTAGGTGTAAGGGTAACTATAGTGTATTTTATTTATTATGGTCGAAATGTGCAGTGGTCATGTGCTGTTAGGTAGTGGTGATGGGGTGTTGGGTAGTGATGATGGTGTGTTTGGTAGTGATGATGGTGTGTTTGGTGATGATGATGGTGTGTTGTGTAGTAGTGATGGTGTGTTGTGTAGTGGTGATGGTGTGTTGGGTAGTGATGATGGTGTGTTTGGTAGTGAGGATGGTGTGTTTGGTAATGATGATGATGATACGAGTAATCTGTACACTTGGTGAACATTTGAGTGCACCAATCAGCTGCCCCGTAGAAAAAGGGGGGGAAGGCAGGGGGCGTGACCTCCTTAGTGCATTTTGACCATATTAAATCTAATAGACTATAAGAGATATCTGCCACAGCTTTGTATTTGTGCTTAATTAGTATTAAGCGACGCACCAAGGTGATTTAATGCGCCAATTATCACATGACCAAAATCCCATGGACAGCAGATGTGACAGGTCAGTTCAGGTCAATATATAGAGTCGAGAAAAGGGGGCAGCTATCCCCTTAAATTAAATGGCAACTATAGAGAAACAAACTGAGTGAATACTGTACTATGTGTTGATATTAATTTGAGATTGACCCGAAAAAGTGCCTGCCTGTCCGTCTGTCTGCCTGTCTGATGTGTTGTATCGAGTACCTGGGACCCGCTTTTGCCCTGCCCTGACCCGCCCTCGCCCCCTTCTGAGGTGCGTCATTGGGCAGCGTCATATGCCGTGCGGGTGGTGACTTACAAGTGACTTACGAGTCGTCCGAGGTGCCTGTCTAGGTGATAACAAAAATATTATGTTGAACCCTGAGTGTGCTAATAGAAGGTTGCTTTTTCTTAGGCACATGATAACAGATTTTTTTTTTGTATATACACGTAGTTTTTATTGTTAGTTTTCATGTTTGTTTACAGTTTTATGAGGGACTTATTTTTTTTTCCCCTCTTATTTAATGACTTTTTTTGGGTTTTGATTCTGTTGCTTTAGTGTCCTGTAAATATGTTCTTTTTCTGATCTCCTGATTTTTCTGCCCTTGATGTAATTCTCAGATGATTTGGTAATGAGTTATTTTGTTGACGACGGAGAGATGTTGTCAGTGCATGAATATATGATACAAGTATTTTTGTTTTTTTGTTTTATTAAGCTTTTCTGTTTCACGAATACCTAATTGCAGACATGCCTAACCTAACCTAGACTAACCTAACCTAACCTAACCTAACCTAACCTAACCTAACCTAACCTAACCTAACCTAACCTAACCTAACCTAACCAATATTGACGGAATTTCAACCTTGTTTTCTTATTGTTCTTATGTTCTTATGTTTTGTTAAGGAATCGCATACACATAGTAATATCAGGTATCTATATGCTAATTAACAAGGAAGACAGGTACTTTGAGGTCCATTGATATTATGTATTATAACTCACAACTTTTTTTCTTTTATACATTATAGAAAAACTGTCCAAGGAACACCCTCCCCCAAAAAAAAAACTGTCCAAGGAACCCCCCCCCCAAAAAAAACTGTCCAAGGAACCCCCCCCCCAAAAAAAAACTGTCCAAGGAACCCCCCCCCAAAAAAACCTGTCCAAGGACCCCCCCCCCAAAAAAAAACTGTCCAAGGAACCCCCCCCCCCAAAAAAAAAAACCAAATAACTAACCAGTAGAGTTAGCTAGTTAAGATCGGGAGGTATCTTCACGGCTCTGAAATATATTAAAGGGGTGAAAGAAAGAAGCTATTGGTTAACTCTTGCATTAGAAACATGGACAGAATAAGAATGAGGGTATACACTGCTCCCTAAAATATATCGAAGGGGGTGAAAGAAAGAAGCTATTGGTTAACTCTTGCATTAGAAACATGGACAGAATAAGGATGAGGGTATACACTGCTCTCTAAAATATATCGAAGGGGTGAAAGAAAGAAGCTATTGGTTAACTCTTGCATTAGAAACATGGGCAGAATAAAGATAAGGAGTAGTAAGTAGCTTGCAGCGAGGTATGAGGAAAGGGTATATACAGTTAGCAAGTCCAGAGAATCAGTAAGCATGAAAATAATAGAAGCAACATGACAGAGGTGATGGAGATATTGGAGGAAAATAACGGAGTAGGTGTAATCAGTAAATATAAAAGTAGTAGCAGAATACAGCAAGAAAGTTAACATTACAGAGGTGTTTGAGAGACTGAAGAAAACAGTCAGAGGCAAAGAGGCTGTAATACATATCAGTTAAGACATACATCGAAAATAACAGTAGGTGTAATTGGTAAATATGAAAATAATAGCAGAATACAGCAAGAAATTAACATTACAGAGGTGTTTGGGAGACTGAAGAAAACGGTCAGAGGCAAAGAGGCTGTAATACATATCAGTTAAGACATATATCGAAAATAACTGAGTAGGTGTAATTGGTAAATATGAAAATAATAGCAGAATACAGCAAGAAAGTTAACATTACAGAGGTGTTTGGGAGACTGAAGAAAACAAATGAGAGGTAGGTAGAGGTTATAATACATCAGTAAATACATAGGCTTTGAGTAATGACTGATGTGGACTTTGTTTCCATTAACCAACCATGAATTATACAGGAACTACCACGTGCATGTCTCGCGGCCTCTTGTAGCTTCCTTATGTTCTTATGCTAAAACTCCTCTCCTTCATTATGCTTTGCCTTGGTGCCATATGACCTCTGATGTCTGGCACATTTTCTCTTTTTTCTAGCATTAAATCAATCAATCTTATAATGTGATGAACTAGGAATATTGTAGGGGAGAGCGGGGCAGGTTGCATCATTGCCTCTAACTCGCATGTTATCACACGTACGTACATCGTCTTACTACTACTACTACTACTACTACTACTACTACTACTATAAACTACTACTACTACTACTACAACTACAACAATAATAATAATACAAAAAGTTAATGCGAGTTAGAGGCAATGATGCAACCTACCCTCGATGCAACCTGCCCCGCTCTCCCCTACCCCGGGCAGGATATGTGGGTAGCCAGCTATTTAAAAGTCCCGGGTCAAAGGTGTTCTCAATGGCAGTAAATACAGGGTCTTCTAAAATGGGATAGGAAGTAAAGGCTGAGTTTGAAATGATTACCAGAGGATTATTGGCTTGCTTTATTTAGTTCTGTACTTATTTATTAGTGTCATTTCCTATATTTTGTGTCTATTAAAGCACTACCGGTACGTCAGAACTCAGCTGATTGCGTCATGTTTTTGAAGAAGAAGTTTTTGGACGCGATCAAGCAAGCAAATCAAGCACAGTGTTGCCAGATGCAGGGAAATTTCTTTGTTTTAGGGAAATGTTGGCTTCGAAAGGGAAAAAAAGGCAAAAAAGGGAAGAAAAGATACAATTTTGTTGATCATAAATATATAATGTATGTTTGTGTGTGTGTGTGAGGAAAATCAGCGGCAATAAGGGAAATATTGACTTCCACACAGGGAAATTTTAGCTGGTCGATCTGGCAACACTGATCAAGCAAGACCAGCATAAAGTAAACAGAGGGAGACAGACTGACTGCTAATTAGGGCGTAAAACACGAAGAAATAGTGAACTGAAGTGTGTAGAACATAGTTAAAGTGTATCATGAAGGTACTAAAGAAGCATTAAGTGTATTATAAGTGTTAAGTGTAGGTCGTATAAGTGTGTGGTGAGGGTATTCGAAGCCCCACGTGCAAAAAAACTAAGAAATTGTGAACTGAAGTGTGAAGAACATAATTAAAGTGTATCATGAAAGACTAAAGAAGCATTAAGTGTATTATAAGTGTTAAGTGTAGGTCGTATAAGTGTGTGGTAAGGGTATTCGAAACTCCACGTATGTGTGTGTGTGTGGGTGTGTGCAACTTAAGTGTGAAGAACATAGTAAAAGTGTATCATGAAGGACTAAAGAAGCATTAAGTGTATTATAAGTGTTAAGTGTAGGTCGTATAAGTGTGTGGTGAGGGTATTCGAGGCCCCACGCGTGTGTGTGTGTGTGTGTGTGTGCAACTTAAGTGTGAAGAACATAGTAAAAGTTATCATGAAGGACTAAAGAAGCATTAAGTGTATTATAAGTGTTAAGTGTAGGCTGTTTAAGTGCGTGGTGAGGGTATTCAAGGCCCCACGTGTGTGTGTGTGTGTGTAAGTGTGCAGGCTACTTTTGAACACCTACTTTTGAACACTCGTCACTTCCATCCGTGTGTGTGTGTGTGTGTGTGTGTACGTGACAGTGATATACTGTGTACGTACAGAGGAGGAAGATGACAGTAAGGACAACGTACCTGCCGTGCCTCTGATATAAAGGTGAGTTGCTTCTTGTGTACTCCTTGCGGTACTTTGGTGGACAAAACTATTTATTTCTGGCGAGTTTTGATGTTTTGAATTAATCTGCTATCCGTTTCCGTCGCAATTTTTTGTTTGTTTTGGTTTAGTTAGATAAAGGTTAGTATTTTTTTTTTTTTTTTAATTTGATTTTTTGTTAGGTAAAGATTAGGTTAGGTATAGGTTAGGTTAGGTACATGTTAGGAAAGGTAGATATAGGTTAGGTTAGGTTCAATTTATTTATTTTTTTGTAATTTTTGCACACACACAAGAAAAATATTGATTTGCGACATAAACGGTGAGCAGATTCATTCAAAACACATCAAAACTCACCAGAAAGAAATAGTTTCGTCCACCAAAGGAAGTTCGGTGTTCATCTGGAAATTTACCTCCTTTCACTTCTTCACCTTTCGTTATTGTTGGTGTTGGCGTGGCGTTGTTTACCGTAGGCCTAACTTAACCCTATGTGCCCTGGTGATGTCCGATGATGCTATCACAGGCGTGGTAGGTGGTCAGTCTTCATCAGAGGACACAGAGGTGACACAGGTGAAGCGTGTGTGTGTGTGTGTCAGTGTGTGTGTGTGTGTGTGTAGATTAAACTAGATTTGTCACCTGTACACGCAGGTGACATGGGCCCTTATGCCTGATGGCGGCCCATAGGTGAAACTCGAGGGACAATGGGAGGGGGCGCAGTACTTTTCGGCTGCGCGGCGGGGAAGGAGGTGGGAAGAGGAACCGTGGGGGGGCATGCATGGCCCGCTGCCACGGGGGTTGGCTTGTTATCCCACCATCAGGTCCTTGCGCGGCGACTGCTGGCTTCCTCTGACAGGTGAAGCGTATGACTGCTGGCTTCCTATGACAGGTGAAGCGTATGACAACGTGTTTTATAGAAGGGTGGATGGACGCCCGCCGCCGCCAGTAGGTAGCGCGGGAGTGCCTTCGTTATTCAGTTAATCCCTTGAGGCCCAGAACGTAATTTCCATTGTAATTTGGGTACCATTAGACGATTTTTAGTGGATATAAGCAAAGTTTTATAGATATGACCTGTTTAGTATCCTTGTCGACTAACTAATTTGGTATATTTAGTTACTTTTCTCAATTTTATGGCTCGGAAACTACAATTTTTTATAGGAAAGGAAAGATCTGGGCGTGAAGGGGTTAATTTTTGTGTAGTGTGTACATGTGGTGATACCTTGCTTACTTGCTGTGTAACTATATCCACCTTCAATGTGGAGGATGTCGTGTCGGATATCTTTAGTAGTTTTCACCTTTGCTAGGGAACTGAAGGGAAGACTTGAATTTATATGATTCAATTATTTATTATTACCTCAAAGTTAAGGCGATGTGAGGACAGAGACTTTGAATGTAAAGCCCGGTTCCCACCTTCCCGCTTGTACGGCCGCCATACAACAGCAATGACGTCACCATCATCACCGCTTGAGTGGTATTTGTGGTAACTGGGCACAGTTGGCAACTCCGCTCGAGCGGACAACGCCGAGCGGGAGAGATGACTTGAATTTAACTTTGTACGGCGACCGTATAGCGGTACGGCGGTGCGGTAGACTTTGTTGTGACGTCATTGTGACGTCTTTGTTGTTGTATGGCGGCCGTACAAGCGGGAAGGTGGGAACCGGGCTTAACAGTGTTTCCTTACGTCTTAAGCCCGGTTCCCACCTTCCCGCTTGTACGGCCGCCGTACAACAACAAAGACGTCACAATGACGTCACAACAAAGTCTACCGCACCGCCGTACCGCTGTACGGCCGCCGTACAAAGTTAAATTCAAGTCATCTCTCCCGCTCGGCGGTGTCCGCTCGAGCGGAGCTGCCAACTGTGCCCAGTTACCACAAATACCACTCAAGCGGTGATGATGGTGACGTCATTGTTGTTGTATGGCGGCCGTACAAGCGGGAAGGTGGGAACCGGGCTTTATTCGCAAATTTTGGGGTACAGTTCACACACACACACACACACACACACACACACACAACACACACACACGCACACACGAGACTAAGTTCCCACCTTCCCGCTTGTACGGCCGCCATACAACAACAAAGACGTCACAATGACGTCACAACAAAGTCTACCGCACCGCCGTACCGCTGTACGGTCGCCGTACAAAGTTAAATTCAAGTCATCTCTCCCGCTCGGCGGTGTCCGCTCGAGCGGAGTTGCCAACTGTGCCCAGTTACCACAAATACCACTCAAGCGGTGATGATGGTGACGTCATTGTTGAGCGGTGTTGTTGTAATAAGACGGCCGACAGTGGCCGTACAAGCGGGCTGATGGGAACCGGCCTTAAAGGAGATACACTGGGAATGGAATAATCTGCAATAATTGTTCATTTCGTGCTTTATTGGAGTCTCACCGTTTCGGGCAAGATAATAATTTACGGGACATCACATGAAACACAAAAATGCTAATGACAAAGCATACATTTTTTTCTCACATATCTTTCTTAATGGGTTTCTTTGTGTCATATTTATCTGTACAAAAATATAAGTTTAGGCTCTGACTTTTAACCCGTAATGGGAAAAAGTTGATAGTTCGTTGACGCCCAACTCTCCCGCTGTCGTCGAGGTGAGGAAGGGGAGAGAGGGGGGGGTGTCGGTGTCGGTGTTGGGTCGAAACGTCTTATTTGCCGTAGCTGCTTCCGCCTGTGGACGAAGAGGTGAGCATTGTTAGGTTCAGAATATTAATGACGTGTGTGTGTGTGTGTGTGTGTGTGTGTGTGTGTGTGTATATGTGTGTGTGTGTGTGATGAGTAATAAGAACATATGAACATTAGAAAATAAGGAAGCTACAAGAGGCCGTGAGACAATGAGATAAATGATCATTATGTATTATATTGTATATAAATTTAAAGTGCTACGGAGTAGTAAGGAGGAACTCTCAAAACAAGTAATAAACAGTAATATTTGGTGTAGGAAAGTAACAGTTGTGGGGTAAATCAATAAACGAATGTCAGGATTGAGAAACTGTGTGTGTGTGTGTGTGTGTGTGTGTGTGTGTGTGTGTGTGTCTGTCTGTCTGTTCATTCACCCACGGTCTTGCCCACGCGACCTGGACTCGTGGTCGCCAGTTTTTACCCTCCCGGAAAGAGCTTATTGGTCATATTGACCAGTCTATGGATAAGGCTATAAAGGACAAGGGGATAAGGGGCCAAGTACTCAAGGAGGAAGGCCGTGTAAAAAATGGTTTACGGTTTAAAGTTAAAGGTTGCTTAACACTTACCGTGACCGCCGCCGAAACCGCCGCCGTGACCACCGCCGAAGCCGCCGCCGAAGCCACCCTTGCCGCCGCCGAAGCCGCCGCCGAAGCCGCCCTTGCCGCCGCCAAAGCCGCCCTTGCCGCCGCCAAAGCCGCCCCCATGGCCGCCTCCGATAATAATGCTGCTGCCGCCACCATAACCGCCGCCATGACCGCCGCCGAAGCCGCCGCCGCCACCACCACCATGACCGCCGCCGAAGCCGCCCTTACCACCGCCAAAGCCACCGCCAAAGCCGCCCTTGCCGCCGCCGAAGCCGCCACCGTGACCGCCGCCGAAGCCGCCGCCGCCACCACCATGGCCGCCGCCGAACCCGCCACCTCCATAACCGCCGCCGCCGCCGCCGTGTCCTCCGCCAATACTGATGCCACCGCCATGGCCTCCACCGAAGCCGCCACCATGACCGCCGCCAAAGCCGCCACCTTTCCCGCCGCCGTGAGCGTCGCCACTGACGCAGGCGGCGGCGAGGAGGACCACGAGTACCCGGGTGATAGCCATCTGCGGGGAGAAGAGAAAGGCAGAGTTAGAGAGAGAGAGAGAGAGAAGAGAGAGAGAGAGAGAGAGGAGAGAGAGAGAGAGAGAGAGAGAGAGAGAGAGAGAGAGAGAGAGAGAGAGGATGGAAACGAAAGGGGTGGTTAAGAGATGGAAGGAAGGAAAGAGAGCGTGGAATTAACGGAAGAATGAAATAAAGAAGGAAGGATTGAAGAAAGGAAAGAAGACGATGTGAAATAAAGGAACGAAATTTACGTAGAATGGAAGAAATGATAGAAATAAGGAAGGTTGGAGAGAGAGAGAGAGAGAGAGAGAGAGAGAGAGAGAGAGAGATAGCGTGGGAGTGAGTAATGGCCGCTGCTTCAGGTAAAAGCTTCAGTTTAGGCTTCAACTGAGGCTTCAGGACGCTGCCACACCTACCTTTGTCACTGTGCAGGAAGCTGGGAAGTGTGAGTGTTGGAGGGGCGACGGGGCATTTATATTGGCGGGAACCTGCGTGAAGGGCGGTGGAGGGGAGGAAAGGAGGACGAGGCCGCCGGAAAGTTTGCTCGCCCCTTCACAGACAGACAGACAAGGCATTTCTTAAAACAATCGATGGATTACTTCACACAATTCCTTGTCTAATATACTATAGGAGTAGCCGTGTGTCTGTGTGTGTGTCTGTCTGTTTTGGGTAGCCGAAACTGTAAATTCAATTTTGATGAGAGTAGGCTCAAAAAATCGTAAATAAATCGTAGGTGGTAAGCGGATTGGTCCCATGTCGATTGAATAATTTTGAAGAGGGGTTTTGGGCTAAAAACACTTTAGGAGTATTAGATTACAGGAACAACTCTGCGGTAACGTCTTGCCGCATTCCACAAACTCAGTAGACTCATGGACGTTTGTTTGCGTGTGTGAGTGTGTGTGTGCTGGAATCACACGGAACACAAAGGGTTGGAATGACACGGAACGTGGTCTACCCCAAGGCACTTTGACCAGTGACCAACGACAGCAACAACACGATTGGAGTTTGCAATCACATGTTGTCTAATATATACTACTACTACAAACATCAATACATGGGTCCGAAGGGCCCACAAGCACTTGTCTAATATACTATAGGAGTAGCCGTATCTCTGTCTGTCTGTTTTGTGTAGCCGAAACTGTAAATTCAATTTTGATGAGATTAGGCTAAAAAAAATCGCAAATAAATCGTAGGTGGTAAGCGGCTTGGTCTCATGTCGATTGAATCATTTTGAAGGGCGGGTTTGGGCTAAAAACACTTTTCAGAGATTAGATTACAGGAAAAACTCTGCGGTAACGTCTTGCCGTATTTCACAAACTCCGTAGACTCATGGACTTTAACGTTTTTGTGCGTGTGTGAGTGTGTGTTGGAATCACACGGAACACAAAGGGTTGGAATCACACGGAACACAAAGGGTTGGAATCACACGGAACACAAAGGGTTGGAATCACATGGAACACATATGGTTGGAATCACACGGAACACAAAGGGTTGGAATCACACGGAACACAAAGGGTTGGAATCACACGGAACACAGAGGGTTGGAATCACACGGAACACAAAGGGTTGGAATCACACGGAACACAAAGGGTTGGAATCACACGGGACACAAAGGGTTGGAATCACACGGGACACAAAGGGTTGGAATCACACGGGGCACAAAGGGTTGGAATCACACGGAACACAAAGGGTTGGAATCACACGGAACACAAAGGGTTGGAATCACACGGAACACAAAGGGTTGGAATCACACGGAACACAAAGGGTTGGAATCACACGGAACACAAAGGGTTGGAATCACACGGGACGTGGTCTACCCCGAGGCACTTTGACCATTGACCAACGACAGCAACACGATACAAACATCAATACATGGGTCCGAAGGGCCCACAAGCACTTGTGAAAGACTAAAGAAGCACTAGGTGTATTATAAGTGTTAAGTGTAGGCTGTATAAGTGTGTGGTGAGGGTATTCGAAGCCCCACGTGTGTGTGTGTGTGTGTGTGTGTGTGTGTGTGTGTGTGTGTGTGTGTGTGTGTGTGTGTGTGCAGGCTACTTTTGAACACCTACTTTTGAACACTCGTCACTTACATCCGTGTGTGTGTGTGTGTGTGTACGTGACAGTGATATACTGTGTACGTACAGAGGAGGAAGATGACAGTAAGGACAACGTACCTGCCGTGCCTCTGATATAAAGGTGAGTGTTGCTTCTTGTGTACTCCTTGCGGTACTTTGGTGGACGAAACTATTTATTTCTGGTGAGTTTTGATGTGTTTTGAATTAATCTGCTATCCGTTGCTGTCGCAATTTTTTTTTTTTTTTTTATGAGTTAGGTAAAGATTAGGTTAGGTATAGGTTAGGTTAGGTTAGGTAAATGTTAGGTAAGGTATAGGTTAGGTTAGGCTCAATTTGTTTATTTTTGTTTTGTTTTTTTGCACACACACACAAAAATTTGATTTGCGACAAAAACGGTGAGCAGATTCATTCAAAACACACCAAAGCTCACCAGAAAAAAATAGTTTCGTCCACCAAAGGAAGTTCGGTGTTCATCTGGAAATTTACCTCCTTTCACTTCTTCACCTTGCGTTATTGTTGGTGTTGGCGTGGCGTTGTTTACCGTAGGCCTAACTTAACCCTATGTGCCCTGGTGATGTCCGATGATGCTATCACAGGCGTGGTAGGTGGTGGTCAGTCTTCATCAGAGGACACAGAGGTGACACAGGTGAAGCGTGTGTGTGTGTGTGTGTGTGTGTGTGTGTGTGTGTGTGTGAGTAGATTAAACTAGATTTGTCACCTGAAAACACAGGTGACGTGGGCCCTTATGCCCATAGGTGCGCGTTATCGCGATAAATTATCGCGATAATTTATGGCGATAACGATATCGGGTTATCGGTTATCCGATAACTTTTTTCCCCGCGTTATCGATTCATCGGTATCGCTGATACTTTTGGTTCCAAACTAGCGATAATCGATAATTTTATTTTTTGGGTCCAGTTTAGCACAGGGGCGAGCCGCGCGTGCCTTGGAGGCAGAAATAGGTAGGTCCGAGCTGGGAACCGAACAACGGCCTAAACCCAGCTAACCGTCTTGACGTCTTCTCAAAACGTTCGCTCAGCTTCAGTCTCTCACCAGCTCCACCAGGTCAACCAAGTTCAAGGCTGCTCACATTGTGAAGATGTGGCTGCAGGCCAAATGGACAGACAGTCTAACAGACCCAACCTTCAACAGTGAGAAGGTGCTCATTGACCTCTTCTTGAGGTACAACACGGCGATGCCGTCCAGCGCCGCGGTGGAGCGCTTGTTCTCCCTTGGCAAGGACATCAACAGGGCCAAGAGGAGCTCCGCCTGATGAAAACTTCAACATGCTCATGTTTATGAAGGGGAACATGCTGCAGAACCTGGTCTAGACTGTGGCTGTGCAAAAGACATTTTTAGTAGTTTAAACTTTCAAATGTAGTTATTTTACTTAAAAACAGTACTTTTCATTAGTGAAGAGACAGGATAAACATTGAATTTAGAAGATATTAGTGTGCAAAAGGTAAATGAAGGGTTTTCTAACAGTTTACTGATAGCATTTAATTTTTTTAATTTAAAATATCAATATCGTTATCGCTACCGTAGATAACAGTAAAGTCGCCAGGACAACTTTTTTTTCTGTTTACAGCCGTGTGGTGGCGTTAATACTTACATTTCTACATCCATGATTTCAGAAAAGTTAGAAGGGGCTATCTGGAGAGTCTGTGTCATTTTGTGTCTTCATCTGTGTCATAATATGGCTATAAATGAACAAATGACAAAAATATCTACAAAGTGGCTACCAACAGTAAAGTCGCCATCTAGTGTTTAATGTTTATTTACTGAGTGTCGTACCGCTGTCGTCGTCGCCCGAAAAAAAAACGCGTAGTGAAATTTGAAACCGTATACACTCGCAGATACAAAGCATAAAACAACGCTGAAACAGGGTAGATTATACAGTCATGATATAAACTACTGTGTATCATCTTCAGTGGCACATAAAAATCAGTAGTAATGCTATAATGCGTAATATTTGGCGCCTGGCGACATGACTGCAGGTGGCGACTTTACTGTTATCTACGGTAGTATCGGAATTTTGGATTTATCGATTTATCGGTTATCGCCTTATCGGGCGATACATTTATCGCCAGTTATCGATTATCGGATATCGCCGATAGGGTTATCGTTATCGATTTATCGGTTATCGTGATAATTTTGTTCGTTATCGCTCCCACCTATGCTTATGCCTGATGGCGGCCCATAGGTAAAACTCGAGGGACAATGGGAGGGGGCGCAGCACTTATCGGCTGCGCGGCGGGGAAGGAGGTGGGAAGAGGAACCGTGGGGGGGCATGCATGGCCCGCTGCCACGGGGGTTGGCTTGTTATCCCACCATCAGGTCCTTGCGCGGTGACTGCGGGGCCTGGCTTCCTCTGACAGGTGAAGTGTATGACAACGTGTTTTATAGAAGGGTGGCTGGACGCTCGCCGCCGCCAGTAGGTAGCGCGGGAGTGCCTTCGTTATTCAGTTAACTTTTGTGTACATGTGCTGATACCTTGTTTACTTGCTGTGTAACTATATCCACCTTCAATGTGGATGATGTCTTGTCGGATATCTTTAGTAGTTTTCACCTTTGCTAGGGAACTGAAGGGAAGACTTGAATTTATATGATTCAATTATTTATATTACCTCCAAGTTAAGGCGATGTGAGGACAGAGACTTTGAATGTAACAGTGTTTCCTTACGTCTTATTCGCAAATTTGGGGGTACAGTACACACACACACACACACACACACACACACACACACACACACACACACACACACACACACACACACACACACACACACACAAGGGAATTACTTGGAATGGAATAATCTGCAATAATTGTTCATTTCGTGCTTTATTGGAGTCTCACCGTTTCGGGCAAGATAATAATTTACGGGACATCACATGAAACACAAAAATGCTAATGACAAAGCATACATTTTTTTTTCACAGATCTTTCTTAATGGTTTCTTTGTGTCATATTTATCTGTACAAAAATATAAGTTTAGGCTCTGACTTTTAACCCGTAATGGAAAAAAGTTGATAGTTCGTTGACGCCCAACTCTCCCGCTGTCGTCGAGGTGAGGAAGGGGAGAGAGGGGGGGGGTGTCGGTGTTGGGTCGAAACGTCTTATTTGCCGTAGCTGCTCCCGCCTGTGGACGAAGAGGTGAGCATTGTTAGGTTCAGAATATTAATGACGTGTGTGTGTGTGTGTGTGTGTGTGTGTGTGTGTGTGTGTGTGTGTGTGTGTGTGTGTGGGATGAGTAATAAGAACATTAGAAAATAAGGAAGCTACAAGAGGCCGTGAGACAATGAGATCAATGATCATTATATATTATATTGTATGTAAATTTAAAGTGCTAAGGAGTAGTAAGGAGGAACTCTCAAAACAAGTAATAAACTGTAATATTTGGTGTAGGAAAGTAACAGTTGTGGGGTAATCAATAAACGAATGTCATGCAGGATTGAGAAACTGTGTGTGTGTGTGTGTGTGTGTGTGTGTGTGTGTGTGTGTGTGTGTGTAAGTGTGTGTGTGTTTTTGCGTCCTTCACCCACGGTCTTGCCCACACGCTGGACTCGTGGTCGCCAGTTTTTACCCTGCTGGAAATAGCTTATTGGTCATATTGACCAGTCTATGGATAAGGCTATAAAGGACAAGGGGATAAGGGGCCAAGTACTCAAGGAGGAAAGCCGTGTAAAAAATGGTTTATGGTTAAAAGTTAAAGGTTGCTTAACACTTACCGTGACCGCCGCCGAAACCACCGCCGTGACCACCGCCGAAGCCGCCGCCGAAGCCACCCTTTCCGCCGCCAAAGCCGCCGCCGAAGCCGCCCTTGCCGCCGCCAAAGCCGCCCTTGCCGCCGCCAAAGCCGCCCCCATGGCCGCCTCGGATAATAATGCTGCTACCGCCACCATAACCGCCGCCATGACCGCCGCCGAAGCCGCCGCCGCCACCACCACCATGACCGCCGCCGAAGCCGCCCTTACCGCCGCCAAAGCCACCGCCAAAGCCGCCCTTGCCGCCGCCGAAGCCGCCACCGTGACCGCCGCCGAAGCCGCCGCCGCCACCACCATGGCCGCCGCCGAAGCCGCCGCCGCCACCACCATGGCCGCCGCCGAAGCCGCCACCTCCATAACCGCCGCCGCCGTGTCCTCCGCCAATAATGATGCCACCGCCATGGCCTCCACCGAAGCCGCCACCATGACCGCCGCCAAAGCCGCCACCTTTCCCGCCGCCGTGAGCGTCGCCACTGACGCAGGCGGCGGCGAGGAGGACCACGAGTACCCGGGTGATAGCCATCTGCGGGGAGAAGAGAAAGGCAGAGTTAGAGAGAGAGAGAGAGAGAGAGAGAGAGAGAGAGAGAGAGAGAGAGAGAGAGAGAGAGAGAGAGAGAGAGAGAGAGATAGCGTGGGAGTGAGTAATGGCCGCTGCTTCAGGTAAAAGCTTCAGTTTAGGCTTCAACTGAGGCTTCAGGACGCTGCCACACCTACCTTTGTCACTGTGCAGGAGGCTGGGAAGTGTGAGTGTTGGAGGGGCGACGGGGCATTTATATTGGCGGGAACCTGCGTGAAGGGCGGTGGAGGGGAGTAAAGGAGGACGAGGCCGCCGGAAAGTTTGCTCGCCCCTTCACAGACAGACAGACAAGGCATTTCTTAAAACAATCGATGGATTACTTCACACAATTCCTTGTCTAATATACTATAGGAGTAGCCGTGTGTCTGTGTGTGTGTCTGTCTGTTTTGGGTAGCCGAAACTGTAAATTCAATTTTGATGAGAGTAGGCTCAACAAATCGTAAATAAATCGTAGATGGTAAGCGGATTGGTCCCATGTCGATTGAATAATTTTGAAGAGGGGTTTTGGGCTAAAAACACTTTAGGAGTATTAGATTACAGGAACAACTCTGCGGTAACGTCTTGCCGCATTCCACAAACTCAGTAGACTCATGGACGTTTGTTTGCGTGTGTGAGTGTGTGTGTGCTGGAATCACACGGAACACAAAGGGTTGGAATGACACGGAACGTGGTCTACCCCAAGGCACTTTGACTAGTGACCAACGACAGCAACAACACGATTGGAGTTTGCAATCACATGTTGTCTAATATATACTACTACTACAAACATCAATACATGGGTCCGAAGGGCCCACAAGCACTTGTCTAATATACTATAGGAGTAGCCGTATCTCTGTCTGTCTGTTTTCTGTAGCCGAAACTATAAATTCAATTTTGATGAGATTAGGCTAAAAAAAATCGCAAATAAATCGTAGGTGGTAAGCGGCTTGGTCCCATGTCGATTGAATAATTTTGAAGGGCGGTTTTGGGCTAAAAACACTTTTCAGAGATTAGATTACAGGAAAAACTCTGCGGTAATGTCTTGCCGTATTTCACAAACTCCGTAGACTCATGGACTTTAACGTTTTTGTGCGTGTGTGAGTGTGTGTTGGAATCACACGGAACACAAAGGGTTGGAATCACACGGAACACATAGGGTTGGAATCACACGGAGCACAAAGGGTTGGAATCACACGGAACACAAAGGGTTGGAATCACACGGAACACAAAGGGTTTGAATCACACGGAACACAAAGAGTTGGAATCACACGGAACACAAAGGGTTGGAATCACACGGAGGACAAAGGGTTGGAATCACACGGAACACAAAGGGTTGGAATCACACGGAACACAAAGGGTTGGAATCACACGGAACACAAAGGGTTGGAATCGCACGGGACACAAAGGGTTGGAATCACACGGGACACAAAGGGTTGGAATCACACGGGACACAAAGGGTTGGAATCACACGGGACACAAAGGGTTGGAATCACACGGGACACAAAGGGTTGGAATCATACGGAACACAAAGGGTTGGAATCACACGGAACACAAAGGGTTGGAATCACACGGAACACAAAGGGTTGGAATCACACGGGACACAAAGGGTTGGAATCACACGGGACACAAAGGGTTGGAATCACACTGGACGTGGTCTACCCCGAGGCACTTTGACCATTGACCAACGACAGCAACACGATACAAACATCAATACATGGGTCCGAAGGGCCCACAAGCACTTGTGAAAGACTAAAGAAGCACTAGGTGTATTATAAGTGTTAAGTGTAGGCTGTTTAAGTGTGTGGTGAGGGTATTCGAAGCCCCACGTGTGTGTGTAGGTGTGTGCAGGCTACTTTTGAACACTAGTCACTTACATACATGTGTTAGGGTGTGTGTGTGTGTGTGTGTGTGTGTGTGTGTGTGTGTGTGTGTGTGTGTGTGTGTGTGTGTGTGTGTGTGTGTGTGTACGTGACAGTGATATATTGTGTACGTACAGAGGAGGAAGATGACCAGTAAGGACAACGTACCTGCCGTGCCTCTGATATAAAGGTGAGTGTTGCTTCTTGTGTACTCCTTGCGGTACTTTGGTGGACAAAACAATTTATTTCTGGTGAGTTTTGATGTGTTTTGAATTAATCTGCTAACCGTTTCTGTCGCAATTTTTTTTTTTTTTTTTTTTTTTTTAGTTAGGTAAAGATTAGGTTGGGTATAGGTTAGGTTAGGTGAGGTAAATGTTAGGTAAGGTATAGGTTAGGTTAGGTTCAATTTGTTTAATTATGTTTTGTTTTTTGCACACACACAAAAAAAAATTTGATTTGCGACAGAAACGGTGAGCAGATTCATTCAAAACACACCAAAGCTCACCAGAAAAAAATAGTTTCGTCCACCAAAGGAAGTTCGGTGTTCATCTGGAAATTTACCTCCTTTCACTTCTTCACCTTGCGTTATTGTTGGTGTTGGCGTGGCGTTGTTTACCGTAGGCCTAACTTAACCCTATGTGCCCTGGTGATGTCCGATGATGCTATCACAGGCGTGGTAGGTGGTGGTCAGTCTTCATCAGAGGACACAGAGGTGACACAGGTGAAGCGTGTGTGTGTGTGTGTGTGTGTGTGTGTGTGTGTGTGTGTGTGAGTAGATTAAACTAGATTTGTCACCTGAAAACACAGGTGACATGGGCCCTTATGCCCATAGGTGGGCGTTATCGCGATAAATTATCACGATACTTTATCGCGATAACGATATCGGGTTATCGGTTATCCGATAATTTTTTCCCCCGCGTTATCGATTCATCGGTATCGCTGATACTTTTGGTTCCAAACTAGCGATAATCGATAATTTTATTTTTTGGTTCCAGTTTAGCACAGGAGCGAGCCGCGCGTGCCTTGGAGGCAGAAATAGGCAGGTCCGAGCTGGGAACCGAACAACGGCCTAAACCCAGCTAACCGTCTTGACGTCTTCTCAAAACGTTCGCTCAGCTTCAGTCTCTCACCAGCTCCACCAGGTCAACCAAGTTCAAGGCTGCTCACATTGTGAAGGTGTGGCTGCAGGCCAAATGAACAGACAGTCTGGCAGACCCAGCCTTCAACAGTGAGAAGGTGCTCGTTGACCTCTTCTTGAGGTACAACACGGCGATGCCGCCCAGCGCCGCGGTGGAGTGCTTGTTCTCCATTGGCAAGGACATCAACAGGGCCAAGAGGAGCTCCCTGTCTGATGAAAACTTCAACATGCTCATGTTTATGAAGGGGAACATGCTGCAGAACCTGGTCTAGACTGTGGCTGTGCAAAAGACATTTTTAGTAGTTTAAACTTTCAAATGTAGTTATTTTACTTAAAAACAGTACTTTTCATTAGTGAAGAGACAGGATAAACATTGAATTTAGAAGATATTAGTGTGCAAAAGGTAAATGAAGGGTTTTCTAACAGTTTACTGATAGCATTTAAAATTTTTAATTTAAAATATCAATATCGTTATCGCTACCGTAGATAACAGTAAAGTCGCCAGGACAACTTTTTTTTCTGTTTACAGCCGTGTGGTGGCGTTAATACTTACATTTGTACATCCATGATTTCAGGAAAGTTAGAAGGGGCTATCTGGAGAGTCTGTGTCATTTTGTGTCTTCATCTGTGTCATAGTATGACTATAAATGAACAAATGACAAAAATATCTACAAAGTGGCTACCAACAGTAAAGTCGCCATCTAGTGTTTATTTACTGAGTGTCGTACCGCTGTCGTCGTCGCCCGAAAAAAAAACGCATAGTGAAATTTGAAACCGTATATACTCGCAGATACAAAGCATAAAACAACGCTGAAACAGGGTAGATTATACAGTCATGATATAAACTACTGTGTATCATCTTCAGTGGCACATAAAAATCAGTAGTAATGCAATAATGCGTAATATTTGGCGCCTGGCGACATGACTGCAGGTGGCGACTTTACTGTTATCTACGGTAGTATCGGAATTTTGGATTTATCGATTTATCGGTTATCGCCTTATCGGTCGATACATTTATCGCCAGTTATCGATTATCGGTTATCGCCGATAGGGTTATCGTTATCGATTTATCGGTTATCGTGATAATTTTGTTCGTTATCGCGCCCACCTATGCTTATGCCTGATGGCGGCCCATAGGTAAAACTCGAGGGACAATGGGAGGGAGCGCAGCACTTATCGGCTGCGCGGCGGGGAAGGAGGTGGGAAGAGGAACCGTGGGGGGGCATGCATGGCCCGCTGCCACGGGGGTTGGCTTGTTATCCCACCATCAGGTCCTTGCGCGGTGACTGCGGGGCCTGGCTTCCTCTGACAGGTGAAGTGTATGACAACGTGTTTTATAGAAGGGTGGCTGGACGCTCGCCGCCGCCAGTAGGTAGCGCGGGAGTGCCTTCGTTATTCAGTTAACTTTTGTGTACATGTGCTGATACCTTGTTTACTTGCTGTGTAACTATATCCACCTTCAATGTGGATGATGTCTTGTCGGATATCTTTAGTAGTTTTCACCTTTGCTAGGGAACTGAAGGGAAGACTTGAATTTATATGATTCAATTATTTATTATTACCTCCAAGTTAAGGCGATGTGAGGACAGAGACTTTGAATGTAACAGTGTTTCCTTACGTCTTATTCGCAAATTTGGGGGTACAGTACACACACACACACACACACACACACACACACACACACACACACACACACACACACACACACACACACACACACACAAGGGAATTACTTGGAATGGAATAATCTGCAATAATTGTTCATTTCGTGCTTTATTGGAGTCTCACCGTTTCGGGCAAGATAATAATTTACGGGACATCACATGAAACACAAAAATGCTAATGACAAAGCATACATTTTTTTTTTCACATATCTTTCTTAATGGGTTTCTTTGTGTCATATTTATCTGTACAAAAATATAAGTTTAGGCTCTGACTTTTAACCCGTAATGGGAAAAAGTTGATAGTTCGTTGACGCCCAACTCTCCCGCTGTCGTCGAGGTGAGGAAGGGGAGAGGGGGGGGGGGTGTCGGTGTTGGGTCGAAACGTCTTATTTGCCGTAGCTGCTCCCGCCTGTGGACGAAGAGGTGAGCATTGTTAGGTTCAGAATATTAATGACGTGTGTGTGTGTGTGTGTGTGTGTGTGTGTGTGTGTGTGTGGGATGAGTAATAAGGACATTAGAAAATAAGGAAGCTACAAGAGGCCGTGAGACAATGAGATCAATGATCATTATATATTATATTGTATGTAAATTTAAAGTGCTAAGGAGTAGTAAGGAGGAACTCTCAAAACAAGTAATAAACAGTAATATTTGGTGTAGGAAAGTAACAGTTGTGGGGTAAATCAATAAACGAATGTCATGCAGGATTGAGAAACTGTGTGTGTGTGTGTGTGTGTGTGTGTGTGTGTGTGTGTGTGTGTGTGTGTGTTCATTCACCCACGGTCTTGCCCACACGCTGGACTCGTGGTCGCCAGTTTTTAGCCTGCCGGAAAGAGCTTATTGGTCATATTGACCAGTCTATGGATAAGGCTATAAAGGACAAGGGGATAAGGGGCCAAGTACTCAAGGAGGAAGGCCGTGTAAAAAATGGTTTACGGTTTAAAGTTAAAGGTTGCTTAACACTTACCGCCGCCGAAACCGCCGCCGTGACCACCGCCGAAGCCGCCGCCGAAGCCACCCTTTCCGCCGCCGAAGCCGCCCTTGCCGCCGCCGAAACCGCCACCATGACCGCCGCCGAAGCCGCCACTTCCGTAGCCGCCTCCGATGCTACCGCCATGGCCGCCTCCGAAACCACCCTTGCCGCCGCCGAAACCGCCGCCGAAGCCGCCCTTGCCGCCGCCGAAGCCGCCCTTGCCGCCGCCAAAGCCGCCCCCATGGCCGCCTCCGATAATAATGCTGCTGCCGCCACCATAACCGCCGCCATGACCGCCGCCGAAGCCGCCGCCGCCACCACCATGACCGCCGCCGAAGCCGCCCTTACCGCCGCCAAAGCCACCGCCAAAGCCGCCCTTGCCGCCGCCGAAGCCGCCACCGTGACCGCCGCCGAAGCCGCCGCCGCCACCACCATGGCCGCCGCCGAAGCCGCCACCTCCATAACCGCCGCCGCCGTGTCCTCCGCCAATACTGATGCCGCCGCCATGGCCTCCACCGAAGCCGCCACCATGACCGCCGCCAAAGCCGCCACCTTTCCCGCCGCCGTGAGCGTCGCCACTGACGCAGGCGGCGGCGAGGAGGACCACGAGTACCCGGGTGATAGCCATCTGCGGGGAGAAGAGAAAGGCAGAGTTAGAGAGAGAGAGAGAGAGAGAGAGAGAGAGAGAGAGAGAGAGAGAGAGAGAGAGAGAGAGAGAGAGAGAGAGAGAGAGAGGTAGCGTGGGGGTGAGTATAATGGCCGCTGCTTCAGGTAAAAGCTTCAGTTTAGGCTTCAACTGAGGCTTCAGGACGCTGCCACACCTACCTTTGTCACTGTGCAGGAGGCTGGGAAGTGTGAGTGTTGGAGGGGCGACGGGGCATTTATATTGGCGGGAACCTGCGTGAAGGGCGGTGGAGGGGAGGAAAGGAGGACGAGGCCGCCGGAAGGTTTGTTTACTCGCCCCTTCACAGACAGACAGACAAGGCATTTCTTAAAACAATCGATGGATTACTTCACACAATTCCTTGTCTAATATACTATAGGAGTAGCCGTGTGTCTGTGTGTGTGTCTGTCTGTTTTGGGTAGCCGAAACTGTAAATTCAATTTTGATGAGAGTAGGCTCAAAAAATCGCAAATAAATCGTAGGTGGTAAGCGGATTGGTCCCATGTCGATTGAATAATTTTGAAGAGGGGTTTTGGGCTAAAAACACTTTAGGAGTATTAGATTACAGGAACAACTCTGCGGTAACGTCTTGCCGCATTCCACAAACTCAGTAGACTCATGGACGTTTGTTTGCGTGTGTGAGTGTGTGTGTGCTGGAATCACACGGAACACAAAGGGTTGGAATGACACGGAACGTGGTCTACCCCAAGGCACTTTGACTAGTGACCAACGACAGCAACAACACGATTGGAGTTTGCAATCACATGTTGTCTAATATATACTACTACTACAAACATCAATACATGGGTCCGAAGGGCCCACAAGCACTTGTCTAATATACTATAGGAGTAGCCGTATCTCTGTCTGTCTGTTTTGTGTAGCCGAAACTATAAATTCAATTTTGATGAGATTAGGCTAAAAAAAATCGCAAATAAATCGTAGGTGGTAAGCGGCTTGGTCCCATGTCGATTGAATAATTTTGAAGGCGGTTTTGGGCTAAAAACACTTTTCAAAGATTAGATTACAGGAAAAACTCTGCGGTAATGTCTTGCCGTATTTCACAAACTCCGTAGACTCATGGACTTTAACGTTTTTGTGCGTGTGTGAGTGTGTGTTGGAATCACACGGAACACAAAGGGTTGGAATCACACGGAACACATAGGGTTGGAATCACACGGAGCACAAAGGGTTGGAATCACACGGAACACAAAGGGTTGGAATCACACGGAACACAAAGGGTTTGAATCACACGGAACACAAAGAGTTGGAATCACACGGAACACAAAGGGTTGGAATCACACGGAGGACAAAGGGTTGGAATCACACGGAACACAAAGGGTTGGAATCACACGGAACACAAAGGGTTGGAATCACACGGAACACAAAGGGTTGGAATCACACGGGACACAAAGGGTTGGAATCACACGGGACACAAAGGGTTGGAATCACACGGAGGACAAAGGGTTGGAATCACACGGAACACAAAGGGTTGGAATCACACGAAACACATGGTTGGAATCACACGGAGCACAAAGGGTTGGAATCACACGGAACACAAAGGGTTGGAATCACACGGAACACAAAGGGTTGGAATCACACGGATGACAAAGGGTTGGAATCACACGGAACACAAAGGGTTGGAATCACACGGAACACAAAGGGTTGGAATCACACGGGACACAAAGGGTTGGAATCACACGGAGGACAAAGGGTTGGAATCACACGGAACACAAAGGGTTGGAATCACACGGAGGACAAAGGGTTGGAATCACACGGAACACAAAGGGTTGGAATCACACGGAACACAAAGGGTTGGAATCACACGGAACACAAAGGGTTGGAATCACACGGAACACAAAGGGTTGGAATCACACGGGACACAAAGGGTTGGAATCACACTGGACGTGGTCTACCCCGAGGCACTTTGACCATTGACCAACGACAGCAACACGATACAAACATCAATACATGGGTCCGAAGGGTCCACAAGCACTTGTGAAAGACTAAAGAAGCACTAGGTGTATTATAAGTGTTAAGTGTAGGCTGTTTAAGTGTGTGGTGAGGGTATTCGAAACTCCACGCGTGTGTGTGTGTGTGTGTGTGTGCAGGCTACTTATGAACACCTACTTTTGAACACTCGTCACTTACATCCGTGTGTGTGTGCGTGTGTGTGTGTACGTGACAGTGATATATTGTGTACGTACAGAGGAGGAAGATGACAGTAAGGACAACGTACCTGCCGTGCCTCTGATATAAAGGTGAGTGTTGCTTCTTGTGTACTCCTTGCGGTACTTTGGTGGACAAAACTATTTATTTCTGGTGAGTTTTGATGTTTTGAATTAATCTGCTAACCATCTCTGTCGCAAATTTTTTTTTTTTTTTTTTTTTTAGTTAGGTAAAGATTAGATTAGGTATAGGTTAGGTTAGGTAAATGTTAGGTAAGATATAGGTTAGGTGCGGTTCAATTTGTTTAATTTTTTTAAAAAATTTTGCACGCACAAAAAAAAAAAAAAGATTTGCGACATAAACGGTGAGCAGATTAATTTAAAACACATCAAAACTCACCAGAAAAAAATTGTTTCATCCACCAAAGGAAGTTCGGTGTTCATCTGGAAATTTACCTTCTTTCACTTCTTCACCTTGCGTTATTGTTGGTGTTGGCGTGGCGTTGTTTACCGTAGGCCTAACTTAACCCTATGTGCCCTGGTGATGTCCGATGATGCTATCACAGGCGTGGTAGGTGGTGGTCAGTCTTCATCAGAGGACACAGAGGTGACACAGGTGAAGCGTGTGTGTGTGTGTGTGTGTGTGTGTGTGTGTGTGTGTGTGTGTGTGTGTGTGTGTGTGTGTGTGTGTGTGTGTGTGTGTGTGTGTGTGTGTGTAGATTAAACTAGATTTGTCACCTGAAAACACAGGTGACATGGGCCCTTATGCCCATAGGTGGGCGTTATCGCGATAAATTATCGCGATAATTTATCGCGATAACGATATCGGGTTATCGGTTATCCGATAAATTTGTTCCCCGCGTTATCGATTCATCGGTATCGCTGATACTTTTGGTTCCAAACTAGCGATAATCGATAATTTTATTTTTTGGTTCCAGTTTAGCACAGGGGCGAACCGCGCGTGCCTTGGAGGCAGAAATAGGCAGGTCCGAGCTGGGAACCGAACAACGGCCTAAACCCAGCTAACCGTCTTGACGTCTTCTCAAAACGTTCGCTCAGCTTCAGTCTCTCACCAGCTCCACCAGGTCAGATAAGATAAGATTTTCATCCTATCTAGACACTTTGCAAGTACCAACTACAAGGTTATTGACTATACAAAGCGCCGCCACGTCAGCACGAACTAGGCGGACTCGAACCGCTGACCGAATGCACAGGGACGCTGCACATTGCGAACTTACGTCTCTACCAACCTTGCCACCCTGACGGGCTGCACCAGGTCAACCAAGTTCAAGGCTGCTCACATTGTGAAGGTGTGGCTGCAGGCCAAATAGACAGACAGTCTGGCAGACCCAGCCTTCAACAGTGAGAAGGTGCTCGTTGACCTCTTCTTGAGGTACAACACGGCGATACCGTCCAGCGCCGCGGTGGAGCGCTTGTTCTCCCTTGGCAAGGACATCAACAGGGCCAAGAGGAGCTCCGTCTGATGAAAACTTCAACATGCTCATGTTTATGAAGGGGAACATGCTGCAGAACCTGGTCTAGACTGTGGCTGTGCAAAAGACATTTTTAGTAGTTTAAACTTTCAAATGTAGTTATTTTACTTAAAAACAGTACTTTTCATTAGTGAAGAGACAGGATAAACATTGAATTTAGAAGATATTAGTGTGCAAAAGGTAAATGAAGGGTTTTCTAACAGTTTACTGATAGCATTTAAATTTTTTTATTTAAAATATTAATATCGTTATCGCTACCGTAGATAACAATAAAGTCGCCAGGACAACTTTTTTTTCTGTTTACAGACGTGTGGTGGCGTTAATACTTACATTTCTACATCCATGATTTCAGAAAAGTTTGAAGGGGCTATCTGGAGAGTCTGTGTCATTTTGTGTCTTTATCTGTGTCATAGTATGGCTATAAATGAACAAATGACAAAAATATCTACAAAGTGGCTACCAACAGTAAAGTCGCCATCTAGTGTTTATTTACTGAGTGTCGTACCGCTGTCGTCGTCGCCCGAAAAAAAAACGCGTAGTGAAATTTGAAACCGTATATACTCGCAGATACAAAGCATAAAATAACGCAGAAACAGGGTAGATTATACAGTCATGATATAAACTACTGTGTATCATCTTCAGTGGCACATAAAAATCAGTAGTAATGCTATAATGCGTAATATTTGGCGCCTGGCGACATGACTGCAGGTGGCGACTTTACTGTTATCTACGGTAGTATCGGAATTTTGGATTTATCGATTTATCGGTTATCGCCTTATCGGTCGATACATTTATCGCCAGTTATCGATTATCGGTTATCGCCGATAGGGTTATCGTTATCGATTTATCGGTTATCGTGATAATTTTGTTCGTTATCGCGCCCACCTATGCTTATGCCTGATGGCGGCCCATAGGTAAAACTCGAGGGACAATGGGAGGCGGCGCAGCACTTATCGGCTGCGCGGCGGGGAAGGAGGTGGGAAGAGGAACCGTGGGGGGGCATGCATGGCCCGCTGCCACGGGGGTTGGCTTGTTATCCCACCATCAGCTCCTTGCGCGGCGACTGCTGGGCCTGGCTTCCTCTGACACTATATCCACCTTAAATGTGGCTGATGTCTTGTCGGATATCTTTAGTAGTTTTCACCTTGGCTAGGGAACTGAAGGGAAGACTTGAATTTATATGATTAAATTATTTATTATTACCTCCAAGTTAAGGCGATGTGAGGACAGAGACTTTGAATGTAACAGTGTTTCCTTACGTCTTATTCGCAAATTTGGGGGTACAGTACACACACACACACACACACACACACACACACACACACACACACACACACACACACGAGACTAAAGGAGATACACTGGGAATGGAATAATCTGCAATAATTGTTCATTTCGTGCTTTATTGGAGTCTCACCGTTTCGGGCAAGACAATAATTTACGGGACATCACATGAAACACAAAAATGCTAATGACAAAGCATACTTTTTTTTTTCACATATCTTTCTTAATGGTTTCTTTGTGTCATATTTATCTGTACAAAAATATAAGTTTAGGCTCTGACTTTTAACCTGTAATGGGAAAAAGTTGATAGTTCGTTGACGCCCAACTCTCCCGCTGTCGTCGAGGTGAGGAAGGGGAGAGAGGGGGGGGGTGTCGGTGTTGGGTCGAAACAACGTCTTATTTGCCGTAGCTGCTTCCGCCTGTGGACGAAGAGGTGAGCATTGTTAGGTTCAGAATATTAATGACGTGTGTGTGTGTGTGTGTGTGTGTGTGTGTGTGTGTGTGTGTGTGTGTGTGTGTGTGTGTGTGTGTATTCATCTAGTTGTATTCATCTAGTTGTATTTTACAGGGCCAGAGCAACGCTCGTATGGCCCCGTCTCCATATCAACATTTATTTTATCATTCATCCTTAGTGCTTAGTGTTGGCCGAAGCCATCACCCTGGGAGGCCGGTCACAAACCCCCGGCTGACACCCGGTACCCATTCACTGCTGGGTGGACAGGGGCTCGGGTTTTAAGAAGACCGCCCGTCTGCCTTCGCTCCGCCCGGGGATCGAACCCGGGACTTCTCGGTTGTGAGCCGAGCGTGCTAACTTTACACTACGGAGTTCCCCCTTACACTACGGAGTTCCCCTTTCCTCCGGAGTTCGGAGTGTGTGTGTGTGTGTGTGTGTGTGTGTGTGTGTGTGTGTGTGTGTGTGTGTGTGTGTGTGTGTGTGTGTGTGTGATGAGTAATAAGTACATATGAACATTAGAAAATAAGGAAGCTACAAGAGGCCGTGAGACAATGAGATCAATGATCATTATATGTTATATTGTATGTAAATTTAAAGTGCTAAGGAGTAGTAAGGAGGAACTCTCAAAACAAGTAATAAACAGTAATATTTGGTGTAGGAAAGTAACAGTTGTGGGGTAAATCAATAAACGAATGTCATGCAGGATTGAGAAACTGTGTGTGTGTGTTTGTGTGTGTCTGTGTCTGTTCATTCACCCATGGTCTTGCCCACGCGACCTGGACTCGTGGTCGCCAGTTTTTACCCTGCCGGAAAGAGCTTATTGGTCATATTGACCAGTCTATGGATAAGGCTATAAAGGACAAGGGGATAAGGGGCCAAGTACTCAAGGAGGAAGGCCGTGTAAAAAATGGTTTACGGTTTAAAGTTAAAGGTTGCTTAACACTTACCGCCGCCGAAACCGCCGCCGTGACCACCGCCGAAGCCGCCGCCGAAGCCACCCTTGCCGCCGCCGAAGCCGCCGCCGAAGCCACCCTTTCCGCCGCCGAAGCCGCCCTTGCCGCCGCCGAAACCGCCACCATGACCGCCGCCGAAGCCGCCACTTCCGTAGCCGCCTCCGATGCTACCGCCATGGCCGCCGCCGAAACCACCCTTGCCGCCGCCGAAACCGCCGCCGAAGCCGCCCTTGCCGCCGCCAAAGCCGCCCTTGCCGCCGCCAAAGCCGCCCCCATGGCCGCCTCCGATAATAATGCTGCTGCCGCCACCATAACCGCCGCCATGACCGCCGCCGAAGCCGCCACCGCCACCACCATGACCACCGCCGAAGCCGCCCTTACCGCCGCCAAAGCCACCGCCAAAGCCGCCCTTGCCGCCGCCGAAGCCGCCACCGTGACCGCCGCCGAAGCCGCCGCCGCCACCACCATGGCCGCCGCCGAACCCGCCACCTCCATAACCGCCGCCGCCGCCGCCGTGTCCTCCGCCAATAATGATGCCGCCGCCATGGCCTCCACCGAAGCCGCCACCATGACCGCCGCCAAAGCCGCCACCTTTCCCGCCGCCGTGAGCGTCGCCACTGACGCAGGCGGCGGCGAGGAGGACCACGAGTACCCGGGTGATAGCCATCTGCGGGGAGAAGAGAAAGGCAGAGTTAGAGAGAGAGAGAGAGAGAGAGAGAGAGAGAGAGAGAGAGAGAGAGAGAGAGAGAGAGAGAGAGAGAGAGAGAGAGAGAGATGTAGCGTGGTGGTGAGTAATGGCCGCTGTTTCTGGTATAAGCTTCAACTGAGGCTTCAGGACGCTGCCACACCTACCTTTGTCACTGTGCAGGAGGCTGGGAAGTGTGAGTGTTGGAGGGGCGACGGGGCATTTATATTGGCGGGAACCTGCGGGAAGGGCGGGTGAGGGGATGAAAGGAGGACGAGGCCGCCGGAAGGTTTGCTCGCCCCTTCACAGACAGACAGACAAGGCATTTCTTAAAACAATCGATGGATTACTTCACACAATTCCTTGTTGCTTCGCGTGACTGGCAGTGGTGGCCGGCGACTCATCCACCGCCATCACCATCACCACTTGTACCACCATCATCATCATCACTACTGCTACCCGCATCATCATTATCAACAGCAGCAGCACCACCATCACCACCATCACCACTGCTAACCTCATCATCATCACCATCATCACCACTGCTGCTACCCTCATCATCATCACCATCATCACCACTGCTACCCTCATCACCATCATCACCACTGCTACCACCATCATCATCACCATCACCACTGCTACCCTCACCATCATCATCACCACCATCACCACCACTGCTATACCCGCCTCATCATCATTACCACCATCACCACTGCTACCCTCACCATCACCACCATCATCACTGCTACCCTCACCGTCATCATCACCACCATCACCACTGCTACCCTCATCATCATCACCATCATCACCACTGCTGCTACCACCATCATCACCAGCATCACCATCATCACCACTGCTACCCTCATCACCATAACCATCATCATCATCATTCAAAATTCAAAAGTTCCCACGGCTAGTAACCAGGGTAGAACAAGAAGTAATGGATTCCAGCTGGAAAAGCGTAGATTAAAAAAGGAATAGGGATAAACTGGTACACAAATAGGGTGGTAAATGATTGGAATGGACTCAGTCGTCAGGTAGTTTGTGCAGAGTCAATAGGGAGCTGTAAAAGGAGGCTAGATAAATTCATGGATGGGGATGAAAGGTGGATGTAGGTATAGTGTTAAGTATCAGGAACTACCACGTGTAGGTATCACGGCCTCTTGTAGCTTCCTTATTTTCTTATGTTCTTATGTTCCTATCATCTGTTAGTTATGTCTACAGGAAGCTTCAAGGAACAGCAAACCTATTCAAGGACACCGAAGATAAAAGTTTAGGAGAGGGAGAGTAAGCATGACCTGCCTCAACGAGTCAACACAAAGAACATAAGAACATAAGCAAATAAGGAAGCTATAAGAGGCCGCGAGACTTACACGAGGTAGTTCCTGTGTTCAAAGGTTCAAAAGTTCCCGAAGATCAAAAGTTCCAATGTGCCATATGAACTCTCATGTCTGGCACACTCACCTTTTTTTGGCATTAAATCAATCAATCCAAGGTTCGCGTGACAGGTGGTGCATGATGGTCAGACACTCGCCAATGCCAGCCGTGCAGCGTTAAGAACACACACACACACACACACACACCACACACACACACACACACACACACACACACATATGCAGCACCACACCAACATAAGAACATAAGAAAATAAGGAAGCTACAAGAGGCCGAGAGACCTACACGTGGTAGTTCCTGTTACTTAACACTACCTACATCCACCTTTCATCCCCATCCATGAATGTATCCAGCCTCCTTTTAAAGCTCCCTAATGACAAGCTACTATTGCTATTTCACCCCTTGATGATGGACGAATTCCCCCGATGTTCCACTTTAGTCTTGCACTAATGTTTCCTTCTGATTAACTTTTACTTTTTTGGGGGGAAGGGGCTTGGGGGGGGGGGTCCTGGAGGGGAACTGTGACTCAATGATGGTCGTCTCCTGTTTGGTAATCTGACCTCTTTAGGATGATGTTATATGTGTGATGTTCCCTTTTGACTAACTATCTGAGTGCTTCTTGGGTTGTTGTGTCTCCCTATAGGCTGTTAGTGTCTCATGATGTCCAGCCTTTAAGTGGTTGACTAGTAACTATTGGCTATTAAGTGGCAGTTAAGTCATCCCCTACACGATGCAATCACGTTTTTTTTCTTTCATTTTTACGTTAGAGTCTATAGCGCCTGTAGGCTATTAATCTTCCTTCCTTAGGTTTATAGTAGAAGAGGAGTTATAGTTAGGTTTATAGTAGGAGAGGAGTTATAGTTAGGTTTATAGTAGAAGAGGAGTTATAGTTAGGTTTATAGTAGAAGAGGAGTTATAGTTAGGTTTATAGTAGAAGAGGAGTTATAGTTAGGTTTATAGTAGAAGAGGAGTTATAGTTAGGTTTATAGTAGGAGAGGAGTTATAGTTAGGTTTATAGTAGAAGAGGAGTTATAGTTAGGTTTATAGTAGAAGAGGAGTTATAGTTAGGTTTATAGTAGAAGAGGAGTTATAGTTAGGTTTATAGTAGAAGAGGAGTTATAGTTAGGTTTATAGTAGAAGAGGAGTTATAGTTAGGTTTATAGTAGAAGAGGAGTTATAGTTAGGTTTATAGTAGGAGAGGATGAGTTATAGTTAGGTTTATAGTAGAAGAGGAGTTATAGTTAGGTTTATAGTAGAAGAGGAGTTATAGTTAGGTTTATAGTAGAAGAGGAGTTATAGTTAGGTTTATAGTAGGAGAGGAGTTATAGTTAGGTTTATAGTAGAAGAGGAGTTATAGTTAGGTTTATAGTAGAAGAGGAGTTATAGTTAGGTTTATAGTAGAAGAGGAGTTATAGTTAGGTTTATAGTAGAAGAGGAGTTATAGTTAGGTTTATAGTAGAAGAGGAGTTATAGTTAGGTTTATAGTAGGAGAGGATGAGTTATAGTTAGGTTTATAGTAGAAGAGGAGTTATAGTTAGGTTTATAGTAGAAGAGGAGTTATAGTTAGGTTTATAGTAGAAGAGGAGTTATAGTTAGGTTTATAGTAGAAGAGGAGTTAGAGTTAGGTTTATAGTAGAAGAGGAGTTAGAGTTAGGTTTATAGTAGAAGAGGAGTTATAGTTAGGTTTATAGTAGGTTTATAGAGGAGTTTATAATTAAGTACGTAGGAACCTCAGGAAAAACACAGCAAAGGAAAGGGCAAGACAATTATAGGAAAGGTTACGGAAGGAAAAAGACTCATACTGATTGCTTATTTATTTATCTATTTATTAGATATATATATTTTTTTCAAATTTTCATTATAGACTTTTATTTTGTGTGTGTGTATGTGTGTGTGAAAGGATGTGTAATATGTATGTATGTATGTATGTACGTAGTTAAAGTTCTTATGTACACACACACACACACACACACACACACACACACACACACACACACACACACACACACTCTCCCATCTTTACGTTTGTTCAAGAAAGTTCTGCTTGATTATGTTCTGAATGATGAAAGTGATTATTTCGCTGTCATTCTCTCTCTCTCTCTCTCTCTCTCTCTCTCTCTCTCTCTCTCTCTCTCTCTCTCTCTCTCTCTCTCTCTCTCTCTCTCTCTCTCTCTCTCTCTCTCTCTCTCTCTCTCTCTCTCTCTCTCTCTCTCTCTCTCTCTCTCTCTCTCTCTCTCTCTCTCTTATTTTTTTTAGTTATTTTATTTAAACAAAGGTTACAATAAGGCTTAAAGTTACACGTTGTATGTGCAACTATTTCAAAAGTCTGTACATAAAAAGAGTTATGAGCTCTCTCTCTCTCTCTCTCTCTCTCTCTCTCTCTCTCTCTCTCTCTCTCTCTCTCTCTCTCTCTCTCTCTCTCTCTCTCTCTCTCTCTCTCTCCTCTCTCTCTCTCCTCTCTCTCTCTCTCTCTCTCTCTCTCTCTCTCTCTCTCTCTCTCTCTCTCTCTCTCTCTCTCTCTCTCTCTCTCTCTCTCGCTCTCTCTCTCTCTCTCTCTCTCTCTCTCACCATTTTGTCATCCACCTCACCTTTCCACTGATGTCATCCACCATACATACCTTTGTTACTTCATCCACCATCCATCCTATCACTCTTTTGTAAACATAAGAACATAAGACAATAAGGAAGCTACAAGAGGTTGATCCATTACTTCACGTTTCTCATCATTAGTTTTATTATCCATCACTTTTCCATCAACCTTCTATCATTATTCACTACCATTATCGTCCCATTATAAATCAACTCATTAACCATTTCTACCTATCCATTGTTATCATTTATCTATCCTACCACTGTCTTGTTATCATCATTTATCATCAGGCCTTCCAATTCTTATTTATGCCATATTTTCACTCCAATTTTCTTAACCCCTTGAGGCCCAAAACGTAATTTCCTTTGTAATTTGGGTACCATTAGACTATTTTTAGTGAATATAAGCAATATTTTATAGCTATGACCTGTTTAGTATCCTTGTCCACTAGCTAATTTGGTATATTAAGTGACTTTTCGTAATTTTATGGCTAACAACAGACGATTTTATACAGCAAAGGAAAGATCTGGGCGTGAAGGGGTTAACCGTGGGGCGTCAGGAGCGTTACAAGAAGCTGATTGGCGCCTGTATTGCCTAAGACCAAGTGTAGGAGTCAGGGTCAGAGCAAGGGGGGAATGAAGGGGTAAAAAAGTATAGGTGTGTTTTTTCCTGAGTCACCCTTGTAATGTGTCAGAAAATGTCATCAACCTCGAAGAAAATGGGAAGAAATTGCCTTTTTTAGAACCTAAGATATATTTATGGGAGGTTATTTCGTGTTCAGAGAGAGAGAGAGAGAGAGAGAGAGAGAGAGAGAGAGAGAGAGAGAGAGAGAGAGAGAGAGAGAGAGAGAGAGAGAGAGAGAGAGAGAGAGAGAGGTGGGAACAAAAAAGTATAGGTGTGTTTTTTCCTGAGTCACCCTTGTAATGTGTCAGAAAATGTCATCAACCTCGAAGAAAATGAAGGGGTGGGTTAAAGGGCATCAAGATGGTTGTAACATAATATAGATTTTTCAAAGCTAATGAATGGTATATTTTTTGTCTACTTTTTATTGTTTCTTGTCTGTCGTCCGTTTATGCTCTTTATATTTCCATTATTTACACCCAAGCAGACTGATACATAGGCGTTTATTTATAAGTTAATTGGGAAATATTTATATCGGTTCGTCATTGTGTGTGTGTGTGTGTGTGTGTGTGTGTGTGTGTGTGTGTGTGTGTGTGTGTGTGTTGTGTGTGTGTGTGTGTGTGTGTTGGAAGATGACGTGTTGGAAAATTGCCACGCACACACACACACACACACACACCAAAAAAGAAACAAAAGGTCATTCTGTACGTACAAAATCAAGCCAACGTGGGAACAAAAGGGAGCGAGGGAAAAGGAATAGTGAAAGGAATGAGGTGGTCAGAAATAACTCTTTATTTGCTTCCTGAAACACGTTGTAGACAGGTATGAAGACGAAGGGAGGACGAGGATGGGGATGACGATGCGGTGATGTAGATGGTTGATGTCAGTGGAGATAGCGAAGGGAATTCTGTCTTCTTTTTACCCCACTTCTTCTTCTCCATGCTTGACTTTTTGGATGTGAGGGGGTGGGGGGGAGGGGGGGGGGAGCTTGTACAGGTGTGATGGTTGTTTGATCAGCCGTGGTGCTTACCTGCAGAAGGAGAACATTGTTATTATTATTGTTATTATTGTTGTCATTAGTCAGGTTGTGAGGTCGGCTGGTTGTGTCCCGTGTTCTTGCTTGGGTTGTATTGGATTGTATTCAAAGCTCAAGGATGTTTTTCACTAGTCCCAACCTTCGCCCTTATGTGTGTGTGTGTGTGTGTTTGTGTGTGATGAATGATGTGTATGTGTGTGTGTGTGTTTGTTGTGTTTTAGTTCTGTTTCTTACCTCCGCCAAAGCCGCCGCCGCCGCCGCCAAATCCGCCGCCGCTGAAACCTCGGCCCTTTCCGCCACCAAAATCCTCCGCCGCCGCCGAAGCCGCCGCCACATGACCGCCCCCAAAGCCGCTCCGCGACCGCCGCCGCCGCCGCCGAAACCTCGGCTCTTTCCGCCACCAAATCCTCCGCCGCCGCCGAAGCCGCCGCCTCCATGACCGCCAAAGCCGGCCCCACGACCGCCGCCGCCGCCGCCGAAACCTCCTCTCTTTCCGCCGCCAAAGCCGCCGCCAAATCCGCCGCTAAAGCTTCTCCCGCCGCCGCCGTGTCCGCCGCCGCCGCCGCTCTTGTGTCCGTTGACACAAACTACGACGATGGCCAGAGCCGTGATGGCAAGAAGGTGTCTCATCTGTAAGGGCGAAGAACACGTCATTAGGGGGTGACAACAACAAACACTACAGTGCAGGAGTCCTAAGAGTGTGTTGTGGTGCAGTGGTTGTGTCAAGGCAAAGACTACTGTATACAGTAGTCTTGGTCAAGGCAATGTTTTCATGGCGATGAAGAAAGCCGTGCAAGGAAGGTTCCCTGAGGGCACCGCCACACCCTGGCGCTGTACAGGTGTGAGTGAGTGTACATGTACGGTGGTACAAGTGTGTGTTGTACATGAGGGGACCAAGTACCTTGGTGGAGGTGGAGGTTTGCTGGCTCTTCGGCGAAGAGATGACTGCCGATACTCGCCGCCGCCGCGCTATATATACTTGTGGCCGCCGCGTGACGCCAGCGTTTGGCGGTCACAGGGACGAGCGTCAAGGTTGTGTGGGGAGGAAGGAGGAAGGAAGGAGAAGGAAGGAGCGAGGCAAGCCGAGAGCAGAGGCCGTGCCAGGTGACGGGAAAGTGCGGGGTCATGGCGGACGTGGGCACATGAATACACGCACAGGGAGAGGCGGTAGCGGAGTGGTTAGCGTCTCCGACTGGCGTTCTCGGTGACCCGAGTTCGATCCCCGAAGAAAACCAAACCCTTTCTGCACCGTCGAGTGGCCTAAGAACACCCACATGCCCTGCCCATCAACTCTACCTTCGATTGCGAGTGCATCGGAGGACACAGGGGGGCGGCATGAGCCTCTGCAGGCGTCACCATAAAAATCCTGCCTGCGCCACCACGGGCGACGACCAACCATCACAGCCCTCAAGTGAAACCTCCAGAGCCTACCATCCGAGGCCTGGGTCACCACTGCCTACAGGCGCTATAGGTACAAATGTATAAAAAAAATATAGTATACACCAATGTCACCTATTTCAGCATAACGTGCCTGTCCTCACCCCGTCTTGCACCTCACTACAGTAAACCCTCTCTATATCGAACGCGTATAATTTAAACTTCGGATAATTCGTCCTGTTTCAGGCCAGTTTGAATTTTTCAATAACATTCCATAATTCGAGCAAGTTTGAATTATCCTTAGCCTTACTAGTGGAAGTCCGACCTCTCCCATGCGGTGCGTGCCGCGGCTGCCCAGCGTGATCTGATATATGA
>JACEEZ010013297.1:475000-490000 GCA_016584305.1 Chionoecetes opilio
TTGAGCCTACTCTCATCAAAATTGAATTTACAGTTTCGGCTACCCAAAACAGACAGACAGACAGACAGACAGACACACACACGCACACACGCACACAGACAGACGGCTACTCCTATAGTATATTAGATTTGTTATTTACAGTACATTTTTTATATTTCGAATTTTCTTTTGTTTTGTAGGCTGTGCCATGGAAGCGGTGGCGGTCGGCGGCGGGTCGGGGGTCACAGGGGACTGCCGCAAGAACATAAGAAAATAAGGAAACTACAAGAGGCCGCGAGATCTACACGAGGTAGTTCCTGTTACTTAACACTACCTACATCCCCCTTTCATCCCCATCCATGAAATGATCCAGTCTCCTTTTAAAGCTCTCTAATGACTCCACACTAACTACCTGTTTACTGAGTCCATTCCAATCATTTACCACCCTATTTGTGAACCAGTTTTTCCCTATTTTTTCTTAAATGGCGCTTTTCCAGCTTGAATCCGTTACTTCTTGTTCTACCCTGGTTACTAGCCGTAAGAACTTTTCCTACCTCTCCTTTATTGTATTCCTTTATCCACTTAAAAACTTCTATCAGATCGCCCCTTACTCTGCGTCTCTCGAGGGAGTGTAAATTGAGTACAAGTATGTCATCGGTGCCACCACGCCTCAGGGCAGGGCAGCCACAGTGTTCTCAACCCCCACTGAGCCTTACATGTGAACCCCCAACCCACCACCAAGAAAGAGGGACTAGGAGGAGGAAGGAGGGTAGAGGGGGAGCAGAAGGAAGGAGGTGGGACAAGGAACGGAGGAGAGGAGGATGAGGAAGGAGAAGAGAGGGAGGAGGAAGAACATTTTTTTTTTAAAATTAAGTATCCTTTGCTTTGTATACAATCGTTCAGAGTCCTTCACGGGCCTCTTCGCTCCTTCAGACATCCTGCAGGAGTCATGGGAGGGCATTAAAAGTCCCATAGGATTGCTATAGTATTCCTATGTTTTTTAAGTACTTTAACAATCGCATGGGTGGCTCAAATAGGGATTAATAATAATAATAATAATAATACTGAAAATACTAATACTGATCGTTGTATTGAAGTAATGATTAATCTAGCAATTCCTACTATATTTTTATCTCTTGTAGTAAGTTTGATCTAATATGTGGTTTTTAAGGAATATCTGGATTCTGGAAGTATCATGTGATTCATGTCATTGTGAATTGGCTGAAATAGGGACTTCTAATCATCGTAATTGAAAACTGACTCCAGATTCGTGTTCAGCATTCCCGAAAACTGCTAGGATATAATTTTCAAGCAAATCTATGTTTCGAAAAATATTGCAAATTATGCAAGGCCTTGATTTTTTTTTTAAATCAGTTTTTTTTAAATAACAAAAAAAATATGGCAGAAAAAGGCAACATGAATAGGGAAGTAAATATGGAATAGATCAAGGGCTATCATTTGGCGAAAAGCAAAAAATATTGATTGGTAAATAACCGAGAAAATATCATATTCGTACATTTATTCAAAATATAAATTTTCTCAACAACCATGAGGTGTTTTGACAAACCGATTACTGCATCATGTATAACACGTCAAGGTGAACCTTTGTTAGTTCGATAAGTTTTCTTCTACGACTCATAGTTTTGCGGCAAAATAACAAAAAACCTGATCGTCGTCAATTTTGGATTTTTTTGAGCAGCCAGAAATCCGAAAGATTTATTTCGCTCGATAAGTGGAAATGCCGGGTACACATTTGTGGATCCATCCATTTACAATAACTTTTGATGGGTAAGTGTTGCTGTGTGAGAAACAAGTTGGGAGCTGAACGGGAAAAAAGTAACTATATGTTTATAATTCAGAAACCGTTCTATTCAAGATAGGTCAGTGTAGACGCAGAGACCAGTGTTGCCACCTCAGTGTAGGGGAAGGGACTAACTGTATATGATTTTCAAGCATAGTAATATATCATACTTCTATTTTAAATCAGTTTTACTTTGAAAATCACAAGTTAGACTGAACCTAAAAACAAGAAATAGAAATTGCAACCCAGCATATTACATACGCCACACCCCTATTCCCTTGCTCAAGGGAGTCAGTAACCGCCCGAATTTGTCAGTGAAAAATCCCCGGGAGCAGCGAGGATTCGAACTGGTTACCACAGCATGGCAGGCCAGCACGCTATCAACGGTGTGTATATGTGTGTGTGTGTGTGTGTGTGTGTGTGTGTGTGTGTGTGTGTGTGTGTGTGTGTGTGTGTGTGTGTGTGTGTGTGTGTGTGTGTGTGTGTGTGTGTGTGTGTTGGAAGATGACGTGTTGGAAAATTGCCACACACACACACACACACACACACACACACACACACACACACACACACACGCACACACACACCACACACACACACACACACACACACCAAAAAAGAAACAAAAGGTCATTCTGTACGTACAAAATCAAGCCAACGTGGGAACAAAAGGGAGCGAGGGAAAAGGAATAGTGAAAGGAATGAGGTGGTCAGAAATAACTCTTTATTTGCTTCCTGAAACACGTTGTAGACAGGTATGAAGACGAAGGGAGGACGAGGATGGGGATGACGATGCGGTGATGTAGATGGTTGATGTCAGTGGAGATAGCGAAGGGAATTCTGTCTTCTTTTTTCCCCACTTCTTCTTCTCCATGCTTGACTTTTTGGATGTGAGGGGGTGGGGGGGCAGGGGGGGGAGCTTGTACAGGTGTGATGGTTGTTTGATCAGCCGTGGTGCTTACCTGCAGAAGGAGAACATTGTTATTATTATTGTTATTATTGTTGTCATTAGTCAGGTTGTGAGGTCGGCTGGTTGTGTCCCGTGTTCTTGCTTGGGTTGTATTGGATTGTATTCAAAGCTCAAGGATGTTTTTCACTAGTCCCAACCTTCGCCCTTATGTGTGTGTGTGTGTGTGTGTGTGTGTGTGTGTGTGTGTGTGTGTGTGTGTGTTTGTGTGTGTGTGTGTGTGTGTGTGTGTGATGAATGATGTGTATGTGTGTGTGTGTGTTTGTTGTGTTTTAGTTCTGTTTCTTACCTCCGCCAAAGCCGCCGCCGCCGCCGCCAAATCCGCCGCCGCTGAAACCTCGGCCCTTTCCGCCACCAAATCCTCCGCCGCCGCCGAAGCCGCCGCCACCATGACCGCCAAAGCCGCTTCCGCGACCGCCGCCGCCGCCGCCGAAACCTCGGCTCTTTCCGCCACCAAATCCTCCGCCGCCGCCGAAGCCGCCGCCTCCATGACCGCCAAAGCCGGCCCCACGACCGCCGCCGCCGCCGCCGAAACCTCCTCTCTTTCCGCCGCCAAAGCCGCCGCCAAATCCGCCGCTAAAGCTTCTCCCGCCGCCGCCGTGTCCGCCGCCGCCGCCGCTCTTGTGTCCGTTGACACAAACTACGACGATGGCCAGAGCCGTGATGGCAAGAAGGTGTCTCATCTGTAAGGGCGAAGAACACGTCATTAGGGGGTGACAACAACAAACACTACAGTGCAGAGTCCTAAAGAGTGTGTTGTGGTGCAGTGGTTGTGTCAAGGCAAAGACTACTGTATACAGTAGTCTTTGGTCAAGGCAATGTTTTCATGGCGATGAAGAAAGCCGTGCAAGGGAAGGTTCCCTGAGGGCACCGCCACACCCTGGCGCTGTACAGGTGTGAGTGAGTGTACATGTACGGTGGTACAAGTGTGTGTTGTACATGAGGGGACCAAGTACCTTGGTGGAGGTGGAGGTTTGCTGGCTCTTCGGCGAAGAGATGACTGCCGATACTCGCCGCCGCCGCGCTATATATACTTGTGGCCGCCGCGTGACGCCAGCGTTTGGCGGTCACAGGGACGAGCGTCAAGGTTGTGTGGGGAGGAAGGAGGAAGGAAGGAGAAGGAAGGAGCGAGGCAAGCCGAGAGCAGAGGCCGTGCCAGGTGACGGGAAAGTGCGGGGTCATGGCGGACGTGGGCACATGAATACACGCACAGGGAGAGGCGGTAGCGGAGTGGTTAGCGTCTCCGACTGGCGTTCTCGGTGACCCGAGTTCGATCCCCGAAGAAAACCAAACCCTTTCTGCACCGTCGAGTGGCCTAAGAACACCCACATGCCCTGCCCATCAACTCTACCTTCGATTGCGAGTGCATCGGAGGACACAGGGGGGCGGCATGAGCCTCTGCAGGCGTCACCATAAAAATCCTGCCTGCGCCACCACGGGCGACGACCAACCATCACAGCCCTCAAGTGAAACCTCCAGAGCCTACCATCCGAGGCCTGGGTCACCACTGCCTACAGGCGCTATAGGTAAATGTTAAAAAAATAGTATACCCCAAATGTCACCTTTTCACATAACGTGCCTGTCCTCACCCCGTTTTTGCACCTCACTACAGTAAACCCTCTCTATATCGAACGCGTATAATTTTAAATTTTCGGATAATTCGTCCTGTTTCGGGCCCATTTTTGAATTTTTCAAAAACTTTCCATAATTCGAGCAAGTTTAATTATCCTTACCTTACTGGAAGTCCGACCTCTCCCATGCGGTGCGTGCCGGGGCTCCCCAGCGTGATCTATATATGACATTATCGATAAATCATGGCGGGGGAAGAAGGCGGGAAGGGGGGGAGGAAAAAAGGGGAGAGTGGGGGAAGGAGGGGAGGGAAAAGGGACTAGGAGGGGGAAAGGGAGGGAAAGGGGGGAGCAAAGGAAGGGGGGGGACAAGGAACGGAGGAGGGGAGGTGGGGAAGGAGAAGAGGGGGAAAGGGGGAAGAACATTTACAAAAAAATTTACCCTTTCGCTTTGTTCAATCCTTCAGAGTCCTTCACGGGCCTCTTCGCTCCTTCAGGCATCCTGCGGAGTCTGGGAGGGCTTTAAAAAAGCCCCCACAGGATTGCATAGTATTCCTATTTTTTTTAAGTACTTTAAAAATCCCTGGGTGGCTAAAAAGGGGGGGGATTAATAATAATAATAAAAATAATACTGAAAATATATACTATGGGTTTGTTTGAAAAATGATTAAATCTAGCAATTCCTACTATTTTTTATCTCTTGTAGTAAGTTTGATCTAATATGTGGTTTTTAAGGGAAATATCTGGATTCGAAAGTATATGTGATTCATGCATTGTAATTGGCTGAAAAAGGGCTTCAAATCTCTAACTGAAAACTGACTCCAGATTCGTGTTCAGCATGCCAAAAACTGCTAGGATTAATTTTAAAGCAATCTATTTTCGAAAAATATTGCAAATTTTGAAAGGCCTTGATTTTTTTTTTAAATCATTTTTTTTTTAAATAAAAAAAAAAAAATTGGCAGAAAAAGGCAACATGAATAGGGAATAAATTGGAATAGATCAAGGGCTATCATTTGGTGAAAAGCAAAAATTATTGTTGAAAATAACCGAGAAAATATATATTCGTACTTTTTTAAAAAATAAAAATTTTTCAACAACCTGAGGTGTTTTGAAAAACCGATTACTGCTCATTTAACACGTCAAGGTGAACCTTTGTTATTCGATAATTTTTCTTTACGCTCATGTTTTGGGGCAAAATAAAAAAAAACCTGATCGTCGTAAATTTTGGATTTTTTTGACAGCCAAAATCCGAAAGTTTTATTTCGCTCATAAGGGGAAAATGCCGGGGTACACATTTTGGATCCATCCTTTACAATAATTTTTTGATGGTAAGTGTTGCGTGTGAGAAAAATTTTGGGAGCTACGGGAAAAAAGAAACTATATGTTTAAAATTCAGAACCGTTTATTCAGATAGGTCAGTGTAGACCAGAGACCGGGGTTTTGCCACCTCAGTGTAGGGGAAGGGACGAACTCTTTTTAATTTTTCAAGCATAGTAATATACATACTTCTATTTAAATCAGTTTTACTTTGAAAATCAAATTAGACTGCCCCTAAAAAAAGAAAAAAATTGCAACCCAGCATATTAATACCCCCAAACCCCTTTTCCTTGCTCAGGAGTCAGAAACCGCCCAATTTGTCAGAAAAAAACCCCCGGGGGAGCAGCGGGGATTCGAACGGGTTTACCACAGCATGGCGGGCCCAGCACGCTATAAACGGTTGTAATGTGTGTGTGTGTGGTTGTGTGTGTGTGTGTGTGTGTGTGTGTGTGTGTGGTGTGTGTGTGTGTGTTGTGTGGTGTGTTGTGTTGGAAGATGACGTGTTGGAAAATTGCCACACACACACACACACACACACACACACACGCACCACCACCCACACACACAACACACCACACCCACCAAACACCACAACACCAACCACACAACACACACACACACCAAAAAGAAACAAAAGGTCTTTCTGTACTACAAAATCAACCAAGGGGGAAAAAAAGGGAGCGAGGGAAAAGGAATAGTGAAAGGAATGAGGTGGTCAGAAAAAACTCTTTATTTGCTTCCTGAAACCGTTGTAGACGGTTGAAGACGAAGGGAGGACGAGGATGGGATGACGATCGGTATGTAATGGTTGATGCAGTGGAGATACCCAGGGAATTCTGTCTTCTTTTTTCCCCCTTTTTCTTCCCCATGCTTACTTTTTGGATGTGAGGGGGTGGGGGGGGGGGGGGGGGGGACTTTAAATGGAGGGTTGTTTGATCACCTGTGCTTACCTGCAAAGGAGAACATTGTTTTATTTTTTGTTTTATTGTTGTCATTATCAGGTTGTAGGTCGGCTGGTTTTTGTCCCCCTGTTCTTGCTTTGGGTTTATTGGATTGTATTCAAAAATCAAAGGATGTTTTTCCTATCCCAACCCCTTTGCCCCTTTTGTGTTTGTGTGTGGTGTGGTGTGTGTTTTTGTGTGTTGTGGTGTGTTGGTGTGTGGTTGGGGTTTGTGTTTGTTGTGTGTGTGTGTGTGTTGTGTGTTGGGGTGTGATGAAATTTTGTATGTTGTTGTGTTTGTTGGGGTTGGGGGGGGTGTGTTTTTTGTGGGGTGTGTGTGTGATGAATGATGTGTTGTTGTGTGTGGGGTGTGTGTGTGTGTGTGTGTGTGTTGTGTGGTGTGTGTGAATGATGTGTATTGTGTGTGTGTGTGTTTGTTTTTGTTTGTGTGTGTGTGTGTGTGTTGTGTGATGAAATTTGTTTTTGTGTGTGTGTGTGTGTGTGTGTTGTGTGTGTGTGGTTGTGTGTGGTTGTGTGTGTGTATGTGTGGTGTGTGTGGTTTTATGTTTTGTTGTGTTTTAGTTCTGTTTCTTCCTCCCGCCAAAGCCCCCGCCGCCAAATCCGCCGCTGCTGAAACCTCGGGCCCTTTCCGCCACCAAATCCTCCGCCGCCGCCAAGCCGCCGCCACCATGACCGCCAAAACCGCTTCCGCGACCGCCGGGCCCCCCCCCCTGAAACCCCGGCTCTTTTCCCCCACCAAATCCCCGCCGCCGCCGAAGCCGCCGCCTCCATGACCCAAAGCCGCCCCTAACCGCCCCCGCCGCCGAAACCTCCTCTCTTTCCGCCCCAATCCCCCCGCCAATCCCCCCGCCGCGACTACTGCCCCCCGCCCTTGTGTCCGTTTACAAAAAACTAAGACGATGGGCCCGAGCCGGATGGCAAGAAGGTGTCCCCCATCTTAGGCGAAAACACGTCATTAGGGGGTATAACAACAACCTCAGTGCAGAGTCCCAAAGAGTGTGTTTTGGTGCGTGGTTGTGTCAAGGCAAAGACTACTGTATCGTAGTCTTTGGGCAAACTGTTTTCATGGCGTGAAAAAAGCCCTCAAGGGAAGGTTTTCCCGAGGGCACCGCCACACCCCCGGCGGTCAGGTGGTAGTGTCATGTACGGTGGACAATTTTGTGTACATGAGGGGGCCAAATACCTTGGGGGAGGTGGGGGGTTTCTGGGTCTTCGGGGAAGAGATACTGCCGTACTCGCCCCCGCCGCGCTATATAACTTTGGCCGCCGCGTACCCACGTTTTTGGGGGTCACGTGGGCAGAGGGAAGGGTTGTGTGGGGAAAGAGCTGATCCCCCGGGGGGTTTATGTTTTTTTGCGGGCCCCTTTTTTCAAAGGGGGGGTCGTGTCTTTTGCATGACTAAAGGTACAAAGGGGATGTGAAAAGCGAAAAAATCTTTTCATTTTTTCTTCATATGGGGGAAAAAGGGGGTGATGTTTTTTTTTATTTTCTTCAAAGGTAAGGGTAAACTGGGCAAAAAAAAATAACAAAAACCCCCCTAGGGGGGCCGTGCCTATAAAGGAATAAGGGAAAGCAAGAAAGGGGGGGGGGCGGGGCTCCAATTTAGTTTGTACTTTATTGCACAATTTTTTCCCCCTCCCCATCTTATATTTATCTTGTCACTTTTGCCTTCCCCCCCTCTCGTTATTATCTTTTTTTCCTTCCCTCATCACGTTTCATTATTTTCATTCTTTCTTTATCACTATTTTCATTATTTTTTCCCTTTTTTTTCCCTCTCATCATTGTTATCATTTTCCTTCCCATCACTACCGTCCTTATTTTCCCTTTCCTCCTTCACACTTCGTCATTATTTTTTTTCCTTCCCTCATCATTTTTATCATTATTTTTTTATAATTTACATTATTATATTATTCAACATTTAGTATCATATTATTTCATATATAGGGTGTTTTAGTATGTACACGTGCTTGTGGCCCTTCGCCCATTATTGATGTTTGTATAGTATAATTTTAGCAACATTGTTGCAAACTCCAATCGTGTTTTTTGCTGTCGTTGGGCCTGGGCAAAGTGCCTCGGGTAACCACGTTCCGTGTCTTCCCAAACCCCTTTTTGTTCCCTGTGTTCCCAAAACACACACCTCCACACGCACACAAAAGTCCCCTGAGTCACTGGTTTTTTTGGAATCGGCAAGACTTTTTCCGCAGAGTTTTTCCCCCGTAAACTAAAACTCCGTGTTTTTTTGCCCCAAAAAACCCCCCCAAAATTTTCAATCGACATGGGACCAACCGCTTACCACCTACATTTTTTTGCGAATTTTTTAGCCACTCTCATCAAATTGAATTTAAGTTTCGGCTACCCAAAACAGACAGACAACAAAAAGACAACAAAAGACAAAAACACACGCCACAGACGCCTACCCTATAGTATATTGATTTGTTATTTCATACATTTTTATTTTCGTTTTCTTTTTTTTTGTAGGCTTTCCCTGAAGCGGGGGCGGGCGGCGGCGGTCGGGGTCACAGGGGACTGCCGCAAGAACTAAGAAAAAAAGGGAAAATACAAGAGCCGCGAGATCTACACGAGGTATTCCTTTTTCTTAACACTACCTAATCCCCCTTTCTCCCCATCCGAAATGATCCAGTCTCCTTTAAAAGCTCTCTAATGATCCACACAACTACCGTCTACTGAGTCCATTCCAATCATTTACCCCCCTATTTGTGAAACCCGTTTTTCCCCATTTTTTCTTAAAGGGGCTTTTTCCACTTTAATCCTTCTTCTTTTTCTACCCTGGTTACTAGCCTAAGAACTTTTCCCACCCCTCCTTTATTGTATTCCTTTATCCATTAAAAACTTCTTCGATCGCCCCTTCTCTGGTCTCTCGAGGGAGTGTAAAAATTTAGTACAAGTATGTCATCGGTGCCACCACGCCTCAGGGGAGGGCAGCCCCAGTGTTCTCAACCCCCACTGAGCCTTACATGTGAACCCCCAACCCACCACCACCACCACCACCACCTGCCACAGCTCGACGATAAGGTAAGGTTGTTGTGTTTTTACGTTGGAACCTATAGCGCCTATAGGCTTTTTTTTTTTTATCTTCTTTCTTTGAGGGCTCAGGTGGTTGACCCTGTATTATCTGGAGGGCCGGGATAGTTAGCCCACGCGTAAGGATAATATATGATAGTATCCTTGCCCTCGCCCGTGGTGGTAGCTCCTGCGGAGGGCTATTGGTGGGCTTTCGGGCCACCACCTGCGTTTGGTGGGCCTTCGGCCGTCTCGCTTCGGCCCACCAAACGCAGACTCTCCAGATAGCCCCTTCTAACTTTCATGAAATCATGGATGTAGAAATGTATATTAACGCCAACCCATTCACATCACCCCCAATCCATTCGGACTTTTTGGCTAGCTCCTGCGGAGGGCTATTGGTGGGCCTTCGGCCCACCACCTGTGTTTGGTGGGCCTTCGGCCTACCAAACACAGACTCTCCAGATAGTCCCTTCTAACTTTCATGAAATCATGGATGTAGAAATGTATATTAACGCCAACCCATTCACATCACCCCCAATCCATTCACTCACCCATTACCCATCACCCCCCACCCATTCACTCACCCATTACTCATCACCCCCCACCCATTCACTCACCCATTACCCATCACCCCCCACCCATTCACTCACCCATTACCCATCACCCCCCACCCATTCACTCACCCATTACCCATCACCCCCCACCCATTCACTCACCCATTACCATCACCACACACCCTTCACTCACCTTCATTACCCATCACCCCACCTATCCCCACCCATCACCCCCACCCATCACCCCCCACCCATTCCCCATCACCCCACCCATTCACTCACCCATTACCCATCACCCTACATCAAGGTTTCCTCAATTCTCGCAAGCCACTTTTTTTCACAATTCTCGCTAATAGGCTGCTAAAAAAAAAGAAAAAAAGAAGTGATCGGATCATCTCATAAGTGGGCTTTAAACCTTCCCCTGGTCGACCCGATTCCAAAACTGTGCCATATGAGGGGATTCCGCCACAGGGGACGGCACCCAGAGCGGACACACACACACATACTTTCGCTTATATATTATTTAATTAATTAATTATATTATTATTTATTATTATTTATTATTTATTTTTATATATATATATATATATATATATATATATATTTATATATATAATATTATATTATTATATTTTTTTTTCTTTACGTTGTAGCCTATAGCGCCTGTAGGCTTATGGGCAGTTTTGATGTTGGTCAATCTCGCCCGTTGGTGGCGCAGGCTGGATTTTTATAGTGACACCTAAATGCTGCCCCCTGGTGCCTAACGCCGCACTCGCAGTCGAATTTGAAGTTGATGGATAGAATGTGGGTATCTTCGGCCATTCGACGATGGAAGAAAGAATAGCTCCTAGCGGGATTTGAACTCGGGACCGTGTGCCCACCGCCGCCAGCAGGTTCTTACCATTCGGCCACTGCCAGAAAGAGTTTCCCCCGATGGGATTCGAATTTGCGACCTCGAGCTCACCCCTCCCAGACGCTAACCACTCGGCCACCGCCTCCCCAAAGGTCTCCCTGGACCCTAAATAGTAACAAGGTATGTTGATGGACTATTATGTTACGGTCAAAGTTAATGTTGACCTCCCTGTGTTAACCCGTCAAAGCCCAGTGCCACCTCTAGGCGACAGAAGTACGTTTGCACACAGCTCTTAAAGTATAATTAGTTACACCTTAAGTTTAAGTCTCTATGAAGCTCAATGCTGTATGTATCCTGTGATATAATGAGCACGGTCCTGTGTTCACATGTAAAGCTATGCGGCGAGAGGATGAAGAGGGTGCAGTGAAGAGTTTACTCCAAAGTCTCAAGTGAGAAGGCATAATGGCTGCCAGAAGAGTAAGAAGGTAAGTGAGTGTATTCAGTGTCTTTGTTGAACAGCTTAACCCCTCGAGGCCCAGAACGTAATTGCCATTGTAATTTGGGTACCATTAGACCATTTTAGTGAATATCAATGTAAGGGAAACGAGCGCGATAGCGTCAAAACTCGTTAGCCCAAGACTCCAGGAACGGTGAGGCTGAGATAGGGGGAGGGCCGTAAGGGTGATGCAAACACTGACATAAAATATGAGGAGATTTAATTGGTGTCTCGCTCAAACACAGGTATTTACAAGCAAGTATGTACAAACACATATATACAATCAACACCTCTTTACGACTCACGCCCCTGCTACCTGGTTCACAGCAGCCTTCCCGTCAACCATAGGTCGCTGAGCACTGGACACAGGGACGAGGGCAGACGGGAAGGGTAGTTGACCTGGGCAGCAGGGGACGATGTAGTGTACAGAGCAGAGGTGGGGTGAGAGAGCCACTCTCCGTGTTGCGTCGGGAACTCTTCTGCCTGGATAGCCGGGGCCAGGCGTCTCGTAAACCCCACCCAAGGCCAGAGGGCTTCGAGACTTAGTGCCCGAAGCAGAGGTTGGGACGTGAAGAAGACCCCCACCGGTGACCGAACCAGTCCTGCTCGAGTCCACGAACAGGAAACCAGGGGGTGGAAGGAGGAACCGCTGTTTAAACGCCTTTAGGTGGTGGTTCGCCTTTACAATCAGCAATGTTTTATAGATGTGACCTGTTTTGTATCCTTATCCACTAACAAATTTGGTATATTCAGTTACTTTTTCGTAATTTTATGGCTCGACAACAGACGATTTTATATAGCAAAGGAAAGATCTGGGCGTGAAGGGGTTAAATCGTTGCTAAATAATAGTAATACATCCATATAACCTTATAATAATGGGCCTACTACATCATTTATATAGCCTGGGCAATGAACCTCGTTTTCTATATAGCACCAACAGGGGCTGATCAGGAGATTTATGGTTTCGAGTTTCATGTTTTTGATTGTAGTTTATCTTATATTATCTTTTTTTAAATTCTTAATGGATATATCTGTAGATAGATATGATGATTGAACTGTTATTCATGTTGAGATAATATTTTCTTTTCTTTTGCTACAGTCTGCCTATTGATGAAGTGCTGCAAATATTAGAGACTGCAGACAGCACGGATCTGGATTCTCAGGATTCAAATGAAGAAATTAGAGTCAGGGATATAGAAGAAGTCACAGGTTTCCCTCCGGCGCCCAACCCGTCTTTAAGTAACCCCTTGAGACCCAGAACGTAATATCCATTGTAACTTGGCTCCCATTAGACGATTTTTAGTTAATATAAGCAATGTTTTTTTTTTAGATATGACTTGTTTAGTATCCTTGTCGACTAGTTAATGTGGTATATTAAGTTACTTTTCGTAATTTTATGGCTAACAACAGACGATTTTTTTTATAGCAAAGGAAAGATCTGGGCGTGAAGGGGTTAAGGTCTGACAGCAAGCATCGTCTCCGTCCTCGACCTGGACAGAACCTGTTTCAATGTCTCGCATGGCCTTAACTCTGCAAGGAAAAGTGGTCTCGTCTTCACAGCCTGTAATTATGAACTGTATTTATAGAGTTGCGAAGTAAAATATATGAGCTTTGACGTGTTTTAAGTTTATTGGAGCTCCTTTATAATGTCGATTTGAAGTGTTTGCCATATATTTGATCATACTTAGATAGTTCTTTGTGACGTCAAAAAAAAAAAAAAATCATTCAGGTACATTTATTAGTAGAGTGATGGATTTAAACACTCACTTCTATGAATATATAATACAATATTGATATCTTTGTCATGGGTGTACAGTGGCGGGGTAGGGGACGGGGGGGTACTGTGGGGGTTGTGATGCTTCGAGGGGAGGAGGGGGGGAAGGGAGAGGGGCATTGGGTGGCAGCGTGGAGGAGGGGGAGGGGGTTGGGGGGTGGCAGGTGGACAACAGAGTCTTCTACCTGGGGTACCAAGACCTGTTTTGGTCACTTTTCTTCCTGCTTGCTTCGTGGTAGGAAAAACTGTTGTATCTATTTAAGGGAGGGAGTGTGAGGACATCGCCTGTATCGTGTTTATACCAGTTTTTTGTCTTTGTTTCTCATTGTGTGATTGAAGGTTTGTGTGTTGGAATTGAGATGTGATTGGAATGGACTCAGTCGTCAGGTGGTCAATGCGGAGTCTATTGGGGTCTTTAAAAGGAGTCTGGATAAATTAGTGGATAGGGAAGAGAGGTGAATGTAGGTAGAGTTAAGTAACAGGAACTACCTCGTGTAGGTCTCGCGGCCTCTTGTAGCTTCCTTATTTTCTTATGTTCTTATGTTCTTATGTGTTTGTGTATTAGGTATAGCATTGTGTGATTGAAGGTTTGTGTGTTTGTGTATTAGGTATACCATTATTTAGGTTCATCTTATTACAGACAAGGAAATGGAGACATTAAAATAATTGTTTTAGTTTGTGAATAATTTATTGGGTTTCTTCGACGAGGTATATATATATATATATAAATGACGAGAAGAAAGAAGTGGAGAAGAGACAGTGGAGGACTTCTTGGGTCCCTGCTTGACGCACGCACGCGTACGTACACACGCATACCAACACTTAGATGTAGGTATGCGCGCGCACGCCTTTTCCTTCACACATTTCAGCAAAGAGGCGGAGGTGGTGTCTTACCCGCCTTAGCGACCTGCAGGGTGACAAAGAAAGCGTTAGTGTGTGGGGGGAGGGGAGAGGCTGTGGGGGTCTAATGCATGTTTCAGCATGTTTGCTTGTTTTGTTTTGTTTTTGTTTTTGTTTCTTACCTCCCAAACCACTCTAGTGATGACGACCAAAGCCGCCGCCTTTGTTGCCGAAGCGGCTGGACGATCCGCTAACATGTCTACCGCCAGACCTGCGGCCTCCTTGACCGCCAAAGCTGCCGTCGCTGAAACCTTTGTTCTTTCCGTTGCCAGATCCGCTGCTAAAGCTGCCTCCCTGACCCCTGAAACCTGTGTTTCTACCAAAATGTCCGCTAGAGCTGCGGCCTCCTTGACCCCTTAAGCTGCTGCTGGAACCTCTGTTATTTCCGCTAATTCCGCCGCCAAAGCTTGTGCCAACGCCGCTGCCGTGGTCTCCGTTGACGCAGACTACGACGATGGCCAGAGCCAGGATGGCGAGAAGGTGTCTCATCTGTAAGGGCGAAGAACACGTCATTAGGGGGTGACAACAACAAACACTACAGTGCAGAGTCCTAAAGAGTGTGTTGTGGTGCAGTGGTTGTGTCAAGGCAAAGACTACTGTATACAGTAGTCTTTGGTCAAGGCAATGTTTTCGTGGCGATGAAGAAAGCCGTGCAAGGGAAGGTTCCCTGAGGGCACCACCACACCCTGGCGCTGTACAGGTGTGAGTGTACATGTACGGTGGTACAAGTGTGTGTTGTACATGAGGGGACCAAGTACCTTGGTGGAGGTGGAGGTTTGCTGGCTCTTCGGCGAAGAGATGACTGC
>JACEEZ010013297.1:497500-499024 GCA_016584305.1 Chionoecetes opilio
GCTGAAACCTCTGTCCTTTCCGCTAATTCCGCCGCCAAAGCTTGTGGCACCGGCGCCGTGGTCTCCGTTGACGCAGACTACGACGATGGCCAGAGCCAGGATGGCGAGAAGGTGTCTCATCTGTAAGGGCGAGGAACACGTCATTAGGGGGTGACAACAACAAACACTACAGTGCAGAGTCCTAAAGAGTGTGTTGTGGTGCAGTGGTTGTGTCAAGGCAAAGACTACTGTATACAGTAGTCTTTGGTCAAGGCAATGTTTTCATGGCGATGAAGAAAGCCGTGCAAGGGAAGGTTCCCTGAGGGCACCGCCACACCCTGGCGCTGTACAGGTGTGAGTGTACATGTACGGTGGTACAAGTGTGTGTTGTACTTGAGGGGACCACGTACCATGGTGGAGGTGGAAGTTTGCTGGCTCTTCGGCGAAGAGATGACTGCCGATAATCGTCGCCGCCGCGCTATATATACTTGTGGCCGCCACGTTACGCCAGCGTTTGGCGGTAACAGGGACGAGAGTCAAGGTTGTGTGGGGAGCAAGAGGCAGTAAGCAGCGAGGCAGGGCGAGAGCAGAGGCCGTGCCAGGTGATTGGAAAGTGCGGGGTCATGGCGGACACGGGCACTTAGACTCCCCCCACCCCCCACACACACGCGCGGGATGCCAAGGATTCATATTAGAAACATTGTAACTGGAAGAAAACATGCTTGGAACGGGGTCACCAGGTGGTATGTCTCGACGGTCTCCCTTGAGGCAGCCTGGCACCCATGGCGAGGCTGTGGCACTGTGGGAACTCGGGGGAGAGTGCCTCATAAACTTGTTGCTGAAATTTCTACGTACTTGTTAATTACCTTTACATATCCATATTCTATCATACGTTTGTACTTAACCCCTTCACGCCCAGATTTTTCCTTGGCTATAAAAAATCGTCTGTTAGCCATAAAATTACGAAAAAGTAGCTTAATATACCAAATTATTTAGTGGACAAGGATACTAAACAGGTCATAGCTATAAAATATTGCTTATACTCACTATAAATCGTGTAATGGTACCCAAATTACAATGGGAATTACGTTCTGGGTCACAAGGGGTTAAGTCTACGTGCATGTTGGTGTGTTGTTGTTGTGGTCTCAGTTGTCATCCCATCGTGGAACAGTGGCGGGAAACAGAGAAAAAGATAAGGCGTGGATAGGTATGTTTAGGGAAGGTTGGACAGCATACGTGTAGCCAGTCCGACCCATCACGGACATGTTAAAGGTCAGGTTATTAGGTTCTGAGGTCAGGTTACGCATTTTTTTCGAGTTTGGTGACATTTTCCGACACATTACAAGGATGACTGAGGAAAAAACACCTAGACTTTTTTTTTCCCACCACTCTCTCTCTCTCTCTCCTCTATCTCTCTCTCTCTTCTCTCTCTCTCTCTCTCTCTCTCCTCCTCTTCTCTCTCTCTCTCCTCTCTCTCTCATCTCTCTTCTCTCTCTCTCCTCTTCTTCTCTCTCTCTCGCTCTCCTCTCTCTTCTCTTTTCCCCC
>JACEEZ010013298.1:0-12500 GCA_016584305.1 Chionoecetes opilio
TTGTGGTTTTGGCTTTTCAGGTCAAAAGCTGGAACTTGCAGGGGGGTATAAAATGGAAAATTGTTTTCTGAACAGGTCTATAGGGAGGTATTAGTGGATCATGCAATTGTTAATCCAGTCTAACATGCCGCCGTGGAGGATCCCTAGGGTGGCCTCAGGTGGACACTGCCCTGGAGTCCTCTCCCTAACTCTAACTCCGAGTCGGCTCCTCAGCCACTAATCTCGGTTTGGGAAGAAAATGACAACCATGTTTCTTCAAACGAGACGATATAAGCCTCTCCTAAACTCTGAGGGGAGTGGGCTCTTATCCCCTACACACACCCCATCTGTTCCTCATTGTACTCGTGAGGTTCATACAGCTCTATGTCGCTGTCGTTCGTGTGTTGACACACTTCGCAGGAATGCACCATCTGCTCAAAATCATGGCCCATGCCTGGCCAATAAAATTTCTCGGCGATACGTTTCCACGTTTTCTTCCTGCTCGAGTGGGCACCTGTGGCATTGCAGTGATTTAACTCGAATACGGCATAGCGATATTTTTTCAGGCACGACGAATTGAAATCTCTCGTGGCCCCGGGAGCATGAACTCGCGGTATAATTCCATCTCGCTTTACGAAGCTCGTATAATTACCGCACACGTTCTGATCGTTCCTTCGCAGTAATGCCGTCGCACGTTCTCGAGTGAAGGATCTGTCTCTACCTCCCTCCTGACGGTCCTCGCTGTTCTCAAAGTCAGCGGGAGAATACATATTTACCTCATCCCCGAACTTTGCTTCGTGCATGACGGCCGTTGCCATTACCTGACGAACTACCTTTCTCCGTGGAATATCGTCCCGCGGCCTTTTGTGGCTCGGCGAATCACGATAAATAGGTTTTGGTGCAGTATACTGGGGCTCCCTGTGAACGGCCGCAGCATTTTTGTGCCGTCGGGTATTACTCGCTTCGAGATTTACTCCATGGCCTCCAGTTTCCCTTTGTGCTGGCCTATAGCTTGGCTGAAAGCGACGAGGTTTACAACTGGGGCACTATATGTGGGCTCAGCTTTACGGGCTGGCGTCGCCGTATCTCGTCGTGGCGAGCTATCGTCTTCCCATGGTATATCTGCAGCCTCGACCCAAACTACGTTCGGTGGCTCAGCTTTTTCCTCATATGCCTCAAAATATGCATCGGCGACTGTACTCATTTCAGGCAACTGATTGACCCGATCAATTTTCAACCTCGCGATCAGCGGTTCCGGGCATGACTTTAAGAATTGGGCGAGCAGAATTAAATCTTGATGCCCTCTGTCATGGGCAGGCCGAGTGAGGAGGAGGCAAGACAAACGCAGGTGTAGCTGTCAGCGTGTGCGAGCCATAACTGCACGTTTATTTCTCAAGTATGGAGTAAACACGAATATGAACCATGAAGCCCTAAACTGAATCCCCGAACACAATGACAAACAAAGCTTCGAACTGAAGCATCAAACCATTACATCTCCCTTCTCAATTTTAAAAGAAGTACATAAAACATTCAAAAAGTAAATTTTGCCTACAATAAAAAACAAATACTTTAGGTTTGAAGCAAAAAATATAGCGAACAAAAAATCTATCTTGAAACTAAATCCCCTTAAACACAACAAAGGTTAAACATAGTAAACCATACAAAAAAATTTAAATACTGTAGACTTCGGGAGGCGGCCTGATACGACCCGAGCGTGCCCTTTACAGGGTCAGGACGGATCACTGGGCGGTGCGGCGTAAGGCATCGCTTCCCCCGCCACCGGGAGGGGTGTGCACCCTGTCCTCTGTTGCCTTTTTCGCCGTCCTGTTCGGGTGGATGATTTCCCCTTGGGTTTTGGGTTGACGTTTATGATGCAGGGGGTTGTGAGCTTATCTACGACTGTAGCGGGCTGCCACTCTTTTGCTCTCGCATTACGGACCAATACGGGATCCCCAACATCAAACGCCCGTACAGGGATGACTTAAAGCGCGCGTTAAAGTTGAGTCGTTGTTGTTCCCGGCGCCGCCGAGGCTCACTGGTCGGCGCCCCCCCACGGGGCCCCGGGGAAAAGGGGCCCCCTTCCTCCCGACAAATCTCGGCAGGTGAGGCAGTGTGCGCCCAAGGGCTTTGTTTTCTAAGCGAGGTAACCTCTGAAAAAAAGCGTTTTTTCCTTTACTTCTTTTTAATAAATCTTAAACCGATCGTACCTGACGTTCAGCGATCCCTTTTGCTTGTGGGTGTACGGCGAGGATGTGGTTTGCGGAATCAAATTTTGCGGAAAATTTTGGGAAAAACTCACGTGTCAAATTCGGCCCTTTGCGGGTAGAGGGTTTTGGCGAACCATGTTTGCGAATAGTCATCAGATCTCTTTTTACGTCGGGGTGGGTCGTCCTGTCAATTATATACAAATAATAGGAGGAAAAAGATCAACTACAAAAAATAAAAATTATGACTGTTGTAGTAAAAAGGTCTGTAGACTTTTCTTCCCCGGGCCCCCTGGGTACTGGATGCTGGTGATCCGGCGTTAGCTCCATGCAGTCGTTGGGGGGGTAAAAATGGCAGGGTTGGCGGGCGTTTATTTACTCTCGATGTCGTTACGCACCCCGGGCAACCGGCGTTTTTGGCACGGAGTTCCTTTTTTCACCCCACCCCTGGTGACCATCAGGATTTACGATGTCCACGCACTTTGTAGTTGGGTATGAGGGCCGCGTTCCCCTTCAGTAAACGCCGTCATCTTCACCAACGAGTCCCTATACTCCAGTAGTCGCGTATTTTGGGGTTTTTCAAGGGCACTGCCGACCCGGCCCATCCCCCCCAAAAATAATGCGTCGCACCAGTGAAGTACCTCGTCACTTGTGTTCCGCCGTACTCCTCTAGTCGCTGGGTGAGAAGTGAAAAGGTCGACACGCATTCCATGTTCTGGGAGGGGCCCCCCACGGTCGGCGGGAGGCGTAAAAAGTGGTCCGAAGCGAGCATCTAGGCCCTGGTTGTACCGCACGGTGACCGATTCCAAGACCGTAGTAGCATGCGCTGAACCGAGCGGGGCACATTTAATGACTTTTGGGGACCTTTTTAAAGGGGTTTATGGTCGTTGTCACAGTGAATGGCCGACCGTATAGGTAGGGCGAAACGTCACACCCGAAGCCCGAACCCCCCGCACCACGTTCTATATTTGCGTATCTTTTGTTCCTTCTATGTGGGGTTTTTAGATGCGTACCCCCCGGCCGCCCATCCGCTCAAAACGCACCGTGGATACTCGATGCGTCCACTCGACGTTTAAAGGGAAATTGGGCGGTAATGAAACAGTGTTGGGCTCAGCTGTTGGGGCTTTTTAAAAATTTGAAGCGACTGATGCTCGTAGACCATTGGGATTTCTCTTCTTTTAGCAGTTTCCGCAGCCGATGTGTTAATCTGAAAATCGTGGGATGTAACTAAAAAGTAGGTGCACAGGCCAAAAAAATGAACGAGTTCCTGCGCTGTTGTTGGTGCCGTTAGTGAGAATGCTGATATTTTTGAGGAGTCCCGGGAAACTCCTGGGGAGTGGTAAGTGTCCGAAGAAAAATCCTTCCTTTAGCCCTACGTGACACTTGAAAAGTTTAAAAGCAAGCCCACGCTCTCGTGCTCTCATCATTAACTGGTGTAGCCCGTTGGTCGTGCTCGATTTGGTCCTTCCCCTGAACACAAAAGTCGCTAAACTGAAACCCCACTCAAAACCCTTCAGTTTTCGTCCATTTTTTTCTGAAATAATCTCGAGAGGCCCCACCACCCAAACGGCATCCCCTTTTAAAGCGGTACCTTCCAACGGTGTGTTGAAGGTGGTGCTTTTCTAGACTCTTCGGCGAGCACAACACCAATACCCGGAGAGTGCATCAAAATTTTATGTGGGGAGGGACAGAAGGGGAAGGGGCTGTTACGGTTTTTATACCGCTTCCCCCGACACACGGCTGCCCAAGTCCCATTTCCCACAATAACTGCAAATTTATCTGCGAGCAGGGGGACTGGGAGCGATCGTACCGTGGGTTCGGCCAGTAGAAAAATCCATTTTTGCTGCTGCCTGCGGACCCCCACGATTCCACGTTTAGGTTCGAACAGCATTAATTTGAGGTTTTTACTCGAACCTGCCTTTTGGTTTGTTGGCCGCGAAGTAAGACAAAGTCAAAGGCGTTATCTAAAGGGGCTTTTGTCCTTACTAGCAGTTTTCCCGCCTTTTTCGTGTGTCACGGCATTAACGTTCAAGAATTCTTTCACACTTAGAGCCCAAATTTACACTTCGGCCGTATCCGCAGACGTCGATAAAATTTTCGTGGGCTCATTTTCGTTGCTTCAAATTTGTCATTTTTAACGAGCCAACGAAAGTTTTTTTTTCGGTGCACGTGGGTCCAAAAAAGATCGAGGGAAAACTTTCACTTCCTTTTTCTGTTTTTTTTCCCTTAAAAATAAAAGTTTTCCAAAAATTCTATTCCAACAGCCGAGCCCCGCATAAGGTACAAAGCTTTAGCCCCTTTGTTTTTTTTCCCCGCAAGCGGCCATTGAAGACGGGTTTCCCAATATTTGGGAAAGGCCGGAAAGCCGGGCGGTCCCAGGTCCCAGTCAGTGCGGGGCCGGTGATGCCCTCATGCCACCAGGCCCCGGGATTTAATTGTACTCATGACGCAGGGGGGGGGGACCCTCTGCTGCCCCATGTCAGGGCAGGGCCGGGAGGAGGAGCAAGAAAACGCGGGTTAGCGTCAGCGTGTGCGAGCCAAAACGCAGGGTTTTTTTTTCCAAGGTAGGAAAAACACGAATAGAACCATAAAGCCCAAAACTGAATCCCCAACCAATGAAAAAACAAAGCTTGAACTAAAGCATCAAACCTTTACCCCCTCAACAGCTTCCCCTCCATCACTTTGCGCCAGTCTCGAAAAATTCCCGGCGATTCCCCGGGGAAAAATTGGGGGCAGTTTCTTTTCTTTTGCACCCTGAGCTTCAAAATACTTTTTTTTTTTTTTACATAAAAGGGAAAACTGGAAAAGGGCACAACAAAAATGGGTAACAAAAACCCCGTTTAGTTCCACCCCTATAAAGAAGATAGAAAGAAATAAAAAAAAAAAAGGGGGTAGGCCAATTGCCCGGGGGTGTTTGTTTATTCTTTGAAAAGTTTTAAGTAAAGGAAGTGGAAAATAGAAACGAAGAGAGTCCAGATTTACCATAAAAGGGAAAAAGAGTAAAGATATGTTTAAACTCTTGCTTTTGGGAGGGACAGAATGGGGATAAATGAGTAAAAAGTCTTGTGCAGCGAGGCCGGGGGGAGGGGGGGAGCATCATTGAAAGTCAGAAGAGCATGAGCATGAAAAAAACGGTAGAAGAGAGCAATAGTTAAACTTTGCGGCGGGTAAAAGTTTGAAGCAGTCAGCGAGGAGAGAGTTGATGAGACGAAAAGCTTTTACTAAAACCCTGTTTAGGGAGTGTATGAGGGGGATCCTCCCAAACATTTGAGACATACCCAACTGGCGGAAAAGGCCCCCCTGTAGAGAGAAAGCAATTGGGAGGGGGAAAAAAAGACGCAGACCCCACGGGACCCCTAATTCCCCTAGAAGCTGTTTAGCAATAGAGAGATGTGAGATTTCCATTAGTTTTTTTGTAAAGGATAGCCCTAGAATTTTCAGTAGAAAAGGAGACAGTTGGTGTCATTGAAGAAGGGGGGATAGGGTTATCTGGAAGATTTTGCGAGAAAATAGGGTGAAGAATTGGGTTTTGAGGCATTGAAAAAAAAAATTTTGCTTTGCCCAACAGAAATTATAGAAAGATCAGAATTTAAAGGCGCTCGGTGGCATCTCCCGGAATCATTTTATTTCCCTTTTGATTTTGGACGTCTAAAAACGACTTTGAAAAAAAAGGGTAAAAATCATCGACGAGAGGGGGAGGGGGCTTTGATTTAGATTAAAAGATCTTAAGAATAATAGAAAGAGAGGGGGTGATAGGACAGAACCCGGGGAACCCACTATTGATGGGTTTTAGGAGAAAAACAATGTCCGTCTACAGTAGCTGCAATAGAACAGTTTGAAAGGAAACTTAAATAAAAGGTACAGAGAAGGAAAAAACCCGAATGCGGGAGTTTAAAAATTAAAGATTTGTCCCAGCCCTATCAAAAGCTTTTTCATATTAAACACGCAAAATTTTCCCCGAAACCCCTAAAGGAGGAGCCCAAAGATTCTTTAAAAACTAGAAATGCCAGAGATCGCCTTTACGGAAACCGTACGACGATCAATAGAAGATTGTGAAAAATAGATGCAAAGAATTTTCTTAAATATAGATTCAAAAACTTAGAAAGGCAGGAAGTCAAAGAAGGACGGTATTTGAAGGATTAAAAAGGGTCACCCTTCTTGGGAACGGGTTTGGATTTGACAAATTTCCCAGCAAAAAGGAAAAGGTGGAAGTAGAAGAAAGACGGAAAATTTGACCAGGAAGGTGCAAGCACAGAAGCACAGTTTTGAGAACAAAGGAGGGGGCTCCGTCAGGCCGTAAGCCTTTTTTAAAAATTAGGCTAGAAAGGGCAAAGAAAACATATTCCCAAGGATCTTAAAGAAGGATAATATAGTAGAGGGTGGAGGGAGAAGAGGAACAAGCCCTCATCGCCAGAGTGGAATTTTTTTGCAAAAGGTTGAGGAAGAGTTAAGCTTTTAAAATAGATGAGACAGCTGTGGAGCCCTTGGGTGAAGAAGGAAAAAGAAAAAGAAAAAGTTATAGAGATTTTATTAGAATCCAGAAGCACGAGAGAATTTGATTCAAAAGATTTGACATTTTTTATAAATGAAAGGTTTTTTGGTTAGTTGAAGTAAAGATTTGGCATGATTACGGGCAGAAATATAAAGGCATGAGTTTTAGGGATGGACGCTTTTCGGTACCGTTTGTGAGCCAACCCTCTTTCGGGCGCATGAGAAAAGCAGAGTTAAACCCAAAGGGTTTACGGGGGTTAGGGTTTTGAGAAAATGTGTGGAATGTACCCCCCATGCCCGAGATAGACCCCAGTTAGCCCTGCAAAAAAGAATGGGTCTTTGACTGGAACAGTAATCATTCCCTTGAAAAACTGATAGTACTGCCTTAGGTCTTCCCCTAAGCTGAGTTGAAGTGCCAGAAGCACCTCCGTTTGGTGGGTCCCGAGACGGTCCGGAGTATAGGACAGGTTTCAGAAATAAATTTTGACGGAGGAACCCCAAAAGGAAGAAAAGTTTCACAGAGTAAGCAGAAAGTTTTTTAATTAGGAAAAGATCAAGAATTTTTTTTCTGTCTCCAGGGGTCAGGGTACGGGGAGGGTGGAATTATTTATTTATTATTAATTAATTTTTTTTATTTTCGTATTTACCTATTCTTACTTCTTATTACTTACTTACTTAAATACATGAAAAAAGTGGTGTCCCCCATATTACCTGTGCCCTCGAGGCCTCCCCCCCCCTTTTTACGGTTTACGTACTCCGTCTACCAGACTTTCGTCACCATCAGGGATTTCGCTTTTCCCGTTGTCGAATGTTCCTATTTTTTACGGCTCAGTATGAATATTTAAAAAAATTTTCCTGTGTTTCTTTTTACCACCAAACCTACATGACCGTAACCCAACCCAACGGTAACCCAACCCAACCGTTACCGTTTGGGGAGAGTTCCCCTTTGTGTCCGGGGGGAAAATTCGGTAGACAAAAACTACCAGGCACCGTTTTTACCCCCCTTTCTCCGCCACTGTGTTACCCCTTGAATTTTTCCCTTTTCCCTTTTGCTGTATAAGGAAATAGAAAAAAGGGTTTTGAAAGCAATTAATGATTATGAAAAATTTTTTTACCCCAAGCTTAAACATCGACTTCCCGTTTTTTTTGAATTCGAATGCCTTTATACGTCTGCAAATGGGTTTTACTCGCTTAAAGAGGTGGTGGGGGAAAATATAGCATGAAAAAACGTGACAAGGGAAAAAAAAGGGGGGTAGGTGGTGGGTAGGAAATACTAAAAGTAATTTTCTTGTATGATGAGATCTACCGGAATCTACAGGTGCAGGTTTTTTGGTCGCAGAGTGTGGTAGCAGACGTAAGGGTTTTCAGAAATTGCTTTTATTTAAATTTTTTTTGAGCAAGAGGATTTTTTTCTCTATTTATTTTCTCTCTCTTTGGTTTTGATTGGAGTTAATAATATACATATATATATATTAATTATAAAATATATATATATATATATTATATATTATATATATATATTAATATATATATATATATATATAATTTTACATATGTGATTTTTGCAGTGTGTGGGTACTTATGGCCTAGTTTCCCTAAGACTTTGTATTCTTGAGATGCATTTGATAAAGAAAATACGAGTGATTAGTACCTCCCCCCCCCTCTCTCTCTCTCTCTCTCTCTCTCTCTCTCTCTCTCTCTCTCTCTCTCTCTTCTCTCTCTCGTCTCTCGCTCTAAGGCTAAGCAACGAAAAACCCAAACATCTCCTTCCTTTCGTATTCCTTTATTTTTACTTTTATATCGTTACATTCCCCGTCTCCCTATGAAGAGAGAACCAGAGGAGGCAAGAAAACAGAGGATTATAAGGGAAATTAATAAACACACGATAGTCTCAACTCATTATTCAGAAGTGTAGGAGGGAATAAACTATATCATCTACATTGTATAAGATTCGAAGACAGAATGATGTAATAATGAAAATAAAAAGGGAAATAATAAAATAAAAGGGAAGAAGGAATTAAGGAAAATAAATGGATTAATGTTGGAGAGCATGTAAGAACTGGAGAACAAAAAGCTATAGTACCTATGATGAGAGAGAGAGAGAGAGAGAGAGAGAGAGAGAGAGAGAGGAGAGATCAAATTATTTTATTTCCACTGAAATAAGTGGTTATCTTTACATTTCAATAAAATACATCATAAGATAAAATACAAAAATTGAATTAAAATATCACATACCAAAAAGGTGTGTCATAATACTAAAACAATGCTAAAAGGATACAGACATTGCTAAAAATTATGGTAGGTTATATAATTGATGTGTTATTTAAAAGGAGGCTGGTAAGTTTACTTTTAAATGTAGGCAAGGTAGCAGCATCAGTGATATTAAGTGGCAGGTTGTTCCATATTTTAGGCCCTATGACATCCATACTCTAGCACCCGCATCTGCTTGTTGTTTTGGGGTACATTAACAATTTTGTTTGTCTGGTTCTGCTTTTGGTTACTTCACGAACAGTATGAAGTTTCTTGGAAAAACCTGCAGGATAAAATCGTGTAATACCTTAAAGACAGTGGTACATGTGTCCACATAATGCTTCTCTTTTACTTTTTATCCACCCTAGTTCTTTTTAATATTAGTCGTTACATGGTCGTATTTCTTATCACCCCCTATGGCTACCTTGCTGCAAAGTTTTGTAATTTTTGGACATCGCTCTTATAGTTTATTTTTTGTCGTGCCCCATATCCCGACTAACAGTAGTTGCTTATGCTGTCGTACTAATGACTGCAACCGCAATTATTCGGGAGGGTTTGTCAAGATTGTCACTTACACGGCTTATTGAACATTATGTACACAAACTTTTTTATGTACTCATTTAATTATTTTGTCGAAAAGCATAAACCGATCAATGTACACAACTAAATTTTTTTTAACATGATTGCTTGGGGTGATGGTATCCTCATCTATTTTGATGACGTGCAATTGGAACGGACATTGTGACAAGTGTTGCCTATTTCCAATAAAAAACACTGCGTTTTGCTGGAGTTAAGCATTAAACCATTACTAAGAAAATATTTCTTGACACATTTAGGGTTTCTTCAGTTTTTCGAATGAGAAAATGTAAGTTCATCTTACATTACTGGTTATGTATAAAAATTTAGTTGTCATCAGCATATTTTATTATTGTGCAGTCCTTGACATATTCAGCTAAGTCATTTACGAAGATATTAAATAGATTGGACCAAATGATCCTTGTGGGGACCATAATCAATTTGTGTTTACTTGAAATAGAGTTCTTTATGCGAAACAGATTGGGGTTTTGTTCCTCAAATACGTTTAAACCAGTAGAATCAATTTTGAGCTTAAGGCATTTATTTATAAGAATCATGTGATTAACACTATCGAAAGCTTTTGATAGATCACACAGGGGTGAGCAAAGAATTTTTCTGTGGTCCATGTTGTTGTATATTTCATGTAAAGACAGTAAGAGCAGTCTCATGGATAACCTGGGCCTGAAACCATGCTGGCTATTTGATAGAAGCTTTCTGACTTCTAGGTGGTGTATTAGCTGGTTTACAATTACTTTGTCTAATAATTTTGATACTATAGAGAGAGTGAAATAGGTCTCGAAAAATTGCCCAACGTTCAGCGTCCCCCATTGTTGAAAATTGGCACGAATATGGCATGTTTCCAGGCGTCAGGTTAAAAACACCCAGTAACGTTATGGACCTGTTGATAATAACATGTTACATATAATGCTATTACAGACCAATGCATCCCTAACAAGTTTCAATGGTTTTATAGCATCCGAAGCAACAGAGTAAGTATCATTTAGATCTTTAATAGTCAATATTACAGTGTTTACGTTCAACAGGTTTTGAGGTCTTAAATAGTCAGTGTCCATAGAAACAGTATTTGATCTGAGGTGTAGGCCCGTTTTCATCCAGAATAATTGTGTTCTTTCATAAGTATTTTTTCCTACGTTTGCAACGTAGGTATTACATTCTCTTACTTTATTTCTAGCTCATTCAAAAGAATGTCATTAGATTTACCTTTTTTGTTAGGAACAATTTCCCGAATGCGTTTCCAGATTGCGGCAGTATTTCCTCTACAGTTATTTAAAATTGTGTTGTTGTAAGGTGAAGACGAAGCATGCGAATGAGGGTAGCTGACAAACTTTTTCTCTCTTTTATCTCTTCTTGTTAGTGTTTTATTCTGACCGATCAAGCTTTTAATTTACTCTGAACATTGTTTCTGATTGAATAGCATGACGTATGTTATCATTCATCCATGGAGCAAAAGGGTCTACGAATATTTGTAACAATTGGAGCACATTCGGTCTAGACTTTTAATAAAAACATCAGTAAAAAATTTCACTTGTCATTTACAATCGTCCAGTTAAAAATATTTTGCGCATATCATGTGAGTTCGATTAATATTGAAGAAAAAAGTGTCTGATTGTAGGTTTCCTAGGTGACGAAATGTTTTAATAATAAGTTGGCGTTTTGGGTTTACTCATGTAACTTTTACACTAATAAGGTCATGGTCGGCGATTACTTGTGGAACAAACAATCATGTGTCTAGGAAAATTATATAGGGTTGTTAGTTATAATCAAATCTAGGAGAGTGCTTGAGTTGTGAGTAATTCTAGTGGGTTTGTCTATGATTTGAGTCAGTTTGTTGTTCTTTATTAATTTGCGTAAATCTATTTATCTTTGTGAGTTGAAAATCATTTGAAATCACCAATGGATAAAAAGGGACTTCTTTCGACACGTATAGCCTATAAAACATCATCTATGTAATCAAAAGATACTGCTAAGGCTTTTGGATGACAGTAATACAACCTATAATAATAGCAGGTAGTTTGCGGCATTGCACGTAATCCAAATTATCCTCAATGCCAAGTGTGTCTGTGATATCTAAAGTTATTAGGTTACATTTAGTATTTGTTCGTACATATATACAGCACCAGCACCACATCCATTATCAATCTAAAAAACCTTAAAATTGATACATTTAATATAATTGTTTATGGCGCGTATGTGGAAGGAGCCAGTTTCCGGTAACACATAAAACTCTATATTTCCTTTCGTTCAATTAAAAAGTTTTACTTCATCAGGACTGGATAAAGAAGTTGGGCATTAATATTTCAATGATAGGGAGCCTTTTTTGGAGTAGAAACTACCGGCAGAGTCTTCTTTCGCCATGCTTCTATGTAGAGTTAGAGTAATACCTACACATAAGCGACTTTTATGACCTAGAGACTGACATTAACACATTGGTAAATTTATGATCAAATCTGCAAGAGAGTTTGTGATGGAAATTCTCGCAATTGTAACATCCAACTTTCGCAAATGGTTTTTCATGTGTCTGTGGGGAGAATGTTGTGGTTGTCTCTTTGTGTGGATTGTTATAAAATAAGTTTGTGTAAATTGTCAAACCTAATTATGTGTGGGGTTATATTAGGTTGCCAATGAGTGGCTGACTAAGTGTCACCTGCCATTCCTGGTGGTGTGGGGTTGTAATGTTAGTGGGCGAGTAAAGTTGCGCCGCACGACTTTGCCCAGGGATCTGGGGTCTGATGGTAGTGAAGCATGCCCTATCTGAGGGCCTTCTCAGCGCTGGATTGGTCTTGCTTTTTCTGGAAACTGTGACTGTCAATACTATACTGGGAAATGACATGTAATCCTTTTTTCTATTGTGTTCGTTAGTGCTGGAACCTTGGATGGTAAAGCTACATGTGTTGTTTTCTAATTCATCCATTGTTATTACAATGTTGATGAGGAGGCATTGTTTGTAATAGTACTGAACAAAACGAACGATACCCAGCC